>PVIH01006620.1:98084-109021 GCA_004025045.1 Sigmodon hispidus
GGAGCTGGGTGATGGAGCTGGTGTGAACCCAGATAGTGTGATGGGTGAGCAGGAGCTGAGTGATGGAGCTGGTGTGAACCCAGATAGTGTGATGGGTGAGCGGGAGCTGAGTGATGGAGCTGGTGTGAACTCAGATAGTGTGATGGGTGAGCGGGAGCTGAGTGATGGAGCTGGTGTGAACCCAGGCAGTGTGATGGATGAGCAGGAGCTGGGTGATGGAGCTGGTATGAACCCAGGCAGTGTGATGGGTGAGCAGGAGCTGGGTGATGGAAGGGCTGCTGCTGCTGAAGCAAGTTGTTGATTTACTGGGGGAGGAGTTGAGACACACTCTAGCCAGTGTTAGAGTCAAACTCACAATGTAGCCCAGGCTGGCCTTGAGCTTGTGGCAATTCTCCTGCCTCAGCTGTGAGCCCATACTGGCTTTTGGTGGGTTATTAAATCATGGAGGCATCCAGGGTCAAAGTTGGCCACAATGCAAGTATTTACATTAGAAAAATGCACAGTTTTGGTGTATGGGCTCTTTCTGCTGCCCAGTGGTACCACTAACTGCATTTGGTCCTTATCTGCACAGGCTGAAAAGAAACTGCCATTTCCTTGGCATTTAAGGGTTGACAATGAGCTTTTCCATCCATCAAAATCAAACATGGAATCTGTGAAATTGCTATTTATGTCAGAGACGCCTGAAAGAGCTTTCAAGGGACAATGAACCCAATGGCCCAGTGGACCCTGGTCTCTGAGTTCTAGCCAGGTCCTTTTAACTTCAAAAGCAGTAGCCCGAAGAGTGGGTGGCAAGTGGTATATATTTCAAGATAGGCAGCATCTCCATAGCAATGTGAAGTTACTACCCCTGTGGACTCAAGGAGAACAGCTCCCCGCCACCCCCCCCATTCCATAGACTGAAATTCCTGGGAGCCAAGAGCCCAGTGGTGTAGGCGAAAGCTTTTCGCAGTTTCCACGGGGAGATGATCCGGAGGTAGAGAGTGAGTAGGTGTTGATCTCCAAGCAAGGGAAAACGTCAAAGTCGCATCTGACAGCCCCCAGTGCGGAGCATTAGAAAAAAGCTGAAAATGCCTCATGAATGAATCAGGAGAGGATGAAGATGATGAATGGCTGAAGAGCCCTGCCTGGTCTTGGGATTGGAATCAGGAGCCAGTGGCAGGAAAGGTGGAGACAAGACATGATAACACACTCGTTATCCCAGCACTCAGGAAGTGCAGCAGGAGGATTGTAGGTTCAAGCACCACCTGGACTGCATTATGCCTCAGGGGAAAAAAAAATCCCAGGTGTGTCTTCAGAGTAGGTAAGAAACAGAAGCAAGCTAAGTATCTATCTGCAGATGAATGGATAGAAAATATGATATATATGACAGTCAGTGGAATATTCCTCAGCCACAGAAAATGTTGTGTCTTGGTCGTGAGACCCCTGAAGAGACTACTAGAGACATGAACTTTTTGAAATGTAAAAGTAAAGATTTATTGTAAAGAAATATAAGCTGAGACAAGACTCTGCTCAGCACACTGTTGTAGTGGTAGCCCAAGGAGGTACCTGACCCTCTGCAAGCTGAGTTTTTTAAAGACAAAACCAGGGCTGGAGAGATGACTCAGAGGATAAGAGCACTGACTGTTCTTCCAGAGGACCTGAGTTTGATTCCCAGCATCCACATGGCAGCTAACAACTGTCTGTAATTCCAAGATCTAACACCCTTACACAGTTATACATGCAGGCAAAGCACTAATTCACATAAAAATAAATATTAAAAAATAAAAAATAAAGACAAAAAACAACTGAGATTACACATCAACCAGGGGTACAATTCAGTACAGATACAATTCTGATTAGCTTGTTTTTAGGGGTTTTTCAAAATTCCCCCATTATCTTAGCTGGCTGTTTGTCCAGCCTTCCTCTATAGACTAGGTCCTGTGCTGGGACCTTCTGTGGCTATTGGATGAGCCTAGGCTACCTCCTGTGCTGGCACACTCCATGGTTAAGTAGTTGCTATCAGATAGCCCAGGGCTCTCTATTTTGTACTTTGTACTTAGAGTTCTGAGAACTCAGGCCTGTTTCAAGCTGGGGCTAGGGGATTGCTTCAAATGAAGGCATTTCCTGTAGCAACATATTATTAACATGAAGTATCTGAAACTAACAGAAGAGGTATTTTTTTTATCTTAATCATTTGTAACTAACTTTTTTGAAAGACAAATATTTATAAAGTATTTATAACTTATTGGATCTGAATGATCAGTAAGATCATTGGCTCAACAACCACAGCAGGGACTCTCCATCTTTGGAGTCAGGTTTAGTGGTTAGTCCCCAGGCGGGTCATGGGAGCACCACTCTCTAGCATAGGTAAGGAAGGCAAGCAGCTTGGGGATAAAAGGCTGTTATTAACCCAGCAAAGATGGCTGCCAGACATGTGACTGACTGAAGATGGTGACAACCCCACCATGCAGCTCACTAAAAATGGTGGCAATCTCAAATGGAATTATATTATATTTTTAAAAATTTATTCATGTATAGATTTTTGATTATTAATTTTTAGTGTTATTAGTTTTAATCTTAACAGATTTTAATTATATTTAATAATTTTTATTACTCTGTCAGTATTATTTACATTAAAAAACATTTGAACTCTTGCTAAATTCTGATTTTTGACTACAAATGTAGTCACAGCAGCTGTGACTGGCTGCTATTAGCAACAGAGATAGAAAAAAGTATTTAAATCATTTCTGTTTTAGCTTTATGCTTTTAACAAAATTTAGGAACATATTAGAAGCACAAACAAAACTTTTTAACACAACAAGCATATATAACTTTTTCAAGAAACAGACAAAACTTTTTAACAAGATAAATAAAACTTTTTAACCAGAAACAGAACCAGATGGGCAGGCAACATTTTGCTACATTGTCACAACAAGGAAAGTAACTCAGTGTGCTACTCTGCCATTTTTTTCTTCAGCACACCGAGTATAAAAACAGCCCCACAGGCCATTGCCTACACTCTTGGCCAGAGAGCAAGAGAGCAAAGAAGAGGCGTTGGGGGGAGGAGCCCATATTTCTATCTTTTTTAGTAGCGCTTGTCTCTTTGCAACGAAACACAGAAAACAGATAATTATGACATACACAGTTCTGGCAGAAGCAACCTGAGAATCCCTTCTGCTGGCCATGTGGCCCCAAAGGCTGGCCATGTACAGTTTTTATCTGGAGTCACAAAATACACATAAGTCTAAACATTAAACACGCATATTGTAGCCACATTGTTTATACATTTACATCTAGGAGTGTTTTTAAGGGCATAAAACAACTATTAGCTTGGCTCATGATTTTAAAATAGCTCTAGCCACCACCACAAGAGGACAAACACAGTAAAACATTCTCATAAAGACAAACAAGGCACCAGCCATGCACTGGCCCAATGCCCTGCTGTACAAATGAGACAGGAGCAAGAATGTAACAAATCACACTTCAGACAAAACAGAAGAACAAGGACCCATAACAGAGTACTGCCGTTCAGAGGCCTTGGCTATTGGAGGTCTGGAGAAGGAGCCCCGATACTGCAAAAAAAGTACAGGTGGGACGGAGTTGGCCCAATTGGGTCTCCTTGTCTCCAGAGTTCAGATGGGGACCCTCTCAGGTCCCCAACTGCATAGTCTCAGGCTCAGGACTCTTGCCCAGGCAGAGGGATATCTCTCTCTCTCTCTCTCTCTCTCTCTCTTCGGGTACACTTTACAGGTATGTCAATCAAAGCAAAACCTGAAATCTTTCAGATTCAGATACAGACATTGCTGACAGCCTAACCTTTCAGGAACAGAGGAACAGAGGGATAAGGACAAGACAACAAACCAAACAGTCATGGTAAACTTATCCAGTCGGCTGATATAAACCTTTGGGGTTTGGGGGTCTCAGGGGGTGTCTGGGGGTCCCAAATGAGCCCCTAAATGTTGTGCCCTGGCTTTGAGACCCTCAAGGAGACTACCAGAGATGCAAACTCTCCAAAATGCAGAAGCAAGGCTTTTTAAAAAGAAATACAACCTGAGACAAGGACCGTGTCCAGTGGACTGTCATAGCGGCTGGAGGAGGTGCTCACCCCTCTGCAAGCTGAGTTTTTTAAAACAAAAAGCATGAAGTTACACATCAATTAGGGGTCTCAGTACAGATACAATTCTAATTAGCTTGTTTTTTAGGGGCTTTTCAGAATTCCCATTATCTTAGCTGACTGTTTTTCCAACTTTCCTCTATAGATTAGCTCCTATGCTGGAACATTCCACAGTTAGTTACTATCAGATAGCCATAGGATATCTCCTGTTTTATACTCAGAGTTCTGAAAACTCAGATATGTTTTAAGCTAGAGTTAGGGCTTGCTTAAAATAAAGGTGCTTCCCTAGTTCTTCAAAAACAATGGTCTCCTGTAGTTTATGACAGTGTGAATGAACCTGGAAGGTATTTTGTTTAATGAAATAAGCCAAGTGCAGAAAGATAAACACTCCATGTTGTCTGTCCCCATGTCTGGAAGATAAGCTGACTTAGAAGTAGAAAAAGCAGTGGTTACAGATGATAGAAATGGTGACACAGTGACTGTCAGCACAAATGCATAGTTAGGAGCTGGCCAACTCAGTCAGAAAGATTGTTATCCTGCAAACATGAAGATCTGAGTTAGATCTCCAGAACCCACTGAAAGATAAGCAGGCACAGTGGTGGGCACTGGCAATCCTAGGACTGGGGACCCTGGGACTGGCGGCATGGCTGGGTCAGCAAGTGTTGTATGATATTTTGATTGTGTTCTGACAAATAAAGCTTGCTTGGAGTCAGAGGGCAAAGGCAGCCACTAGCTGACCAAAATTAGCCATAGAGGCTTGAGGGCTGGAGAGAGAGAGAGAGAGAGAGAGAGAGAGAGAGAGAGAGAGAGAGAGAGAGAGAGAGAGAAGCTCAGACCCTTTTGTTGGATTGTTGGAGGAACTGGAGAGGTAGAAAGTAACTGGCTGGTCCCCTGCTTCTCTGATCTTTCCAGTTTATACCCCAATATCTGACTTCTGATTTTTTTTTATTGATAAGACTGATTAGAATAATTCTTCAGGCAAGTTCCTGATTCAGTGAGAGACCCTGTTTCAAAAAACAAGCGGGAGAACAGCAGAGGGGAGTATCTGGCATTGGCTTCTGGTCCCCACCTACAAATGTGGATGCACACACAGAATGGCTGAGCCCCAGCACAGCAGCTCAGCATGTTTAACAACTCTCCGTATGTTTCAAAATAGCTAGAAAAACTAAAGAGAATTTGAACTCAACACAAAGTAGAACCTACAACTGGGTGAGACTTACTCATCCTGATTTGATCCTAAAAAATACTTTTTTAAAGTCATTTATTTCTATTTTATGTACTGTGGTGTTTTGCCTGCATGTATGTCTGTGTGTCGGATCACCTGGAACTGGAGTTACAAATAGTTGTGAGCTGCAATGTGGGTGCTGGGAATTGAACCCAGGTGCTCTTAACTACTGAGCCATCTCTCGAGCCTGATCCTAACAAATTCTTTACATTATTGAAATAATACACTTTACTCCATAAATATGTACAGTTATTTAGAATGAACTGGATTTTACTATTTTATTAAAATGTTAATTAGACATGAACTTCAATGTGGTGTTTTCACAAATATATGATGTATTCTTACGTCATTTGCACCTTATAGCTCTTCCCTGTACCCTCCTTTCTCTTCCTCTCACCTAGTCAGGAAAACATTTTGGGGTGTGTGTGTGTGTGTGTGTGTGTGTGTGTGTGTGTTTAAAACATGAGCTATGTGACCAATTACTTTCTCCCTGTCCCTGACAGAGAACCTCATTGCCACTCCATCCCCACCCCTGATGCACAAGGCTGCAGCAGCGTGGGGTGCAATATCCCCAGAGAGTTGAAGGATGGGCCCCAGAGTGGCTTTAGATGGAGTCATGATGGGGAGGGGCCTCAGTCACTGGGGGGTGTCATTAGAAGGGACCATGAAATCATCCACTTTCGGCTGTCTCTTGTGTTCCGTGGAGCCTTGTCAACTGACTGGATGAAGAAGCCCCTGAGTCCATGAGGACCTGGTTGAGAATATGATGGCATGATTGACAGGAGTTAGGAGGTGGGCCTAGTTAGAGGAAGTGGTCATGGGGCCTGGCTTGAGGCTACATCCTTCCCTCATCCCTCACTTATCCCCTTTCTATTTCCTGTTCATGAAGGGAAAATTTCCTTTCTACCACACACTCCCACCACCATGATGACACTGAGTTCAGCTCAGCCTCTCCACTTTCAAAGTTGTCCCTCTTGGGCAAGGACCACAGTGGTGGCAACAGTGACACTGGCCCCAGGAGAAGCAGATGGTTCATGCTAGGCTCCCTGCCCTTGCACCAGAGACCCAAGCAATGGGTCCCCCAGCACAGATGGAAACCTCCTCTACCCACAACTATGAGCCAAGCAAACCATTTCTCCTTACAGTTCATTATGTCAGAGCAGAGCAGAGCAGAGCAAAGGGAATGGTAACAGCTGTGTGAGCTGGTATGTGTAGACAGTCATAGTGAATGGTATGAACGGCCAAAGTCTCCCTTTCCCCTGAGTGACTGGGACACTACATCCTCTGAGCCACTGTGATAAATGTGTCAATATAAAGAAAAGTTAATTCTACCCAGCTGCAGCCTCCCTGGGCCCCCAGTCCCCAAGGGCCTGTATCTGACCAAAGTCAGGAGAAGCTAAAGTTGACATGATTTCCAGGCTCACTCAGCAACTCAAGAGGAAAAATGTAAAACAGTTTTGTTCTAGTTCTCATTTCTTAAATATTCTATGGTGCTAATATTTCTAAAACATGAACAATAGTATGTATATTTAAGATTTACATCATAATGTTATGGGTTTCATGTAGCAAGTCAATGCTGCAAAAGGTTATAGTTTGAAGTTGCTAGGTTTGGAGCTATTTGTTACATAGCAGTAGCCACCTGCTACAGCCTACCTGCTCTGCAGATCTCCAGATCTCAAAGACCCCTGCTGCCTTCTCCCTCTGATACTTGATCTGACAGTGGAATGGCATGAAATGCTTCAGAGTGTCTCCTCTCACCATGACAGGGTCTCATGTAGCCTAGACTGACCTCAAACACACTGTGTAGCCAAGGATAACCTTGAACTTGATGCTCCTAGCTCGATCTCTATAGTGTTGGGATTATAAGTGTTCACCCTAAACCTGGTTTATATAGTGCTCAACATGGAGCCCAGGGCTTCATACATGCTAGGCAAGCACTTGACCAAGTAAGCCCCGTTGTAGTAATATATATTTAATGAAAATAATCCGGAATATCAGAGGACAGAGCCACCCACAGAACCAAGCCATGAAGGTCAGGGAGTGGTGGCACATACCTTTAATCACAGCACTCCAGAAGCAGAAATCCATCTGGATCTCTGTGAGTTCAAGGCCTAACAGCCAGGCAGTAGTGGCACATACCCTTAATCCTAGCTCTAGGAAAGTTGATTAAGGAAGATAGCTGGGTAGAAGGAGAAAAGGGGGGATTTCAGCTTCCCCTCACATTTCCCTTTTATGCTGAGGACAGAGAGGTTGGAGCAGAGGATTGGAAAAGACAGGCCTGAGCAGTTGGCTGGGTGAGCATTGGCTGTGGTTTGTTCCCTGTCTCTCTAATATTTCAGCTTTTCCCCAATATCTGGCTCCAGGTTTTTAATTATAACACCAATAGAATTTGTGCAATATCTGGCATACAGCATGGTACACGTACATCCACATAAAGCCTGAGAAAGCTCTAACAGAATTTTCTAGAATACAGAAACAGAGCCAAAATAGCTTCCTAGTTGTGTCTCTCGAGGGAGACTTGGTACAGAGACTCGGTGGCCCACAGACTTGAGAAAATATGGCAGGTTCCCTCAGTCTCACAGAAGCCTCAGCACAAGCACAGGGTTTCTGTTCATACAGACAAAGCACAGATTCTTGGTAGCAGCATTTTCTCAGGTGGACTCTGTTTGCTGGAGGTGAGCAGAGCAGAGACATGGCTCCTTTAAGAGAGGCTTCCTGACTCAGCATTAGTGGCAAGAACCTTGAAAGAGGCCCTGTTGCTAAACATTTAAAGGGTGTTCATGAGCATTGGCTAGTTGTGCTCTATTAGGTGGCAGTGTAGATTCTAAAATTCTCCAGAGTTGGGGTGGTAACTGTAGATCCTGCCAGTACCTCTGCCATGAAGCTAAACTCTCATAGACCAAGGAGCTGGGTAAAGTCAGCTGCCATATCCAAACTTTTAATCCTAGCCATGCTTTAGCAGATTAAAGGTGTGGTCAGGAAAAGATAGAGATATATAGTTAAGACAGATTCAGACAAAAAAAAAACTCTAAATGGTTTACAGTGTGTTTAAAAATATATGTAGGCTTGGGAGAGAAAAGAAAAAGAATAGAAAAAGTTCTTTAAAAAAGAGAGTAAAAATAATAATGAGCCATGTAAATTGGATATTACACAGAAAGTCTGGATATTTATGTTATTGTGTTGCTTTTAAGTTTTTTGGCTACAGAGGAAGGAACGAGAGCTGCTAAGAGACATTTTGATTATAAATGCTGCTGGATTAATCCAACCTATATATTTTGAAAATGCCTTGACTTCAAAATTGAAGTCAAAAGATATGTTACTATGGAGAAGAGATTAAGCTTTTGTTTCCACAGAAAATGTGAGGCTGTGGATTTATTCCAGGTTAAGAAAAACCAGGTTTGACCCAGGAAGACCCCCTAAGAATGATGGCCCAGATGATGCAACATTTCAGAGCACCTCTGTTGTAGTTTCCTCTGATTTCTGCATCTGAACATCTTCAAAGCTACTGGCTGAGATGATTCAGCCTCACAGACTACTTCACTCAGGACTTTGCCATAATCTTAAATTCTCTTTGGGTTCCCATAAGATCACCAGCACTCTTAGTCAGCAGGAAGTAGTCTAGAGAACTATGCCCATATTCCCCTAAAAGGGACTATGGATGTTTATCTTTGTTTAGAGTGTGGTTACAAGTTGTTATGGATAATGGTCAAGAAAAAAAAAGCTATATGAAGGAGATTCAAATTGTGTTCTTGTTTTAAAAAGAAAAAAGAAAGGGTAAATGTGGGATAATGCTCTTGTACACTGTAAAGATTTGTCACTGTTATTGGTTTAATAAAATACCTGTTGGCCAGTAGGTAGGCAGGCTCTAGAAGTGGGGTGACCAGACTAGGAGAATTCTGGGAAGAGGAAAGGCAGAGAAGGAGATATCAGCCAGATACAGAGAAAGGAAGAAGAGAATGCTACACTGAGCAAAGGTTCCAAACCACATGGCTAAACTTAAGAATGATGGGTTAATTTAAGCATGAGCTAGTCAGTAATATGTCTGAACTAGTGGCCCAGCAATTACTACAATATTAAGCCTCTGAGTCAATTATTTCATAATTGGCTGGGAGGGACAGAAAAACTTCTGACTATACCTCACTCCAGCCCTTATTGTGGCCCCTTCTTATCTGCAAACTCCAATACAGGCTATGCTAAGAGAAAGGCAACAGCCTATGGGGGCTCAGTCAGTACAGACACCACTGATGTCACTCCCTGGCTCCCCTGAGGCAATGATTCCAGGGGTCAGGACAGATAGGAGCATCTGAAGGCACCAAGGATGCTTTTCCTGCTCTCAAAGCTAAGTTTGCCTGAAAGTCTGCTTTCATTTTCTTCTGCTGCCTCCTCCCAGC
The DNA here is from genome assembly GCA_004025045.1 of Sigmodon hispidus. Lineage (NCBI taxonomy): Eukaryota > Metazoa > Chordata > Mammalia > Rodentia > Cricetidae > Sigmodon > Sigmodon hispidus. The sequence goes on from PVIH01006620.1 coordinate 107,794, forward strand.
CTGATCCTTACAGGGTTAGGGCACCACCAGAGCTAAGCAGGTGGCTCAGATAGATGCGTTTTAGGTTGCACCCCTCTCATGGGGCATCCTCTCTAGAACTGCTAAGAGTAAAGACCTCCCCAGCAGAGGTAAAATGAAGAAGTTGTCTATAGAGTCCACTGAAAGTACAGGTGGAAACTAGCAGTGTGGGTCTCTTTAGGATTTGGTTACAAATGGCAAGTTGCCCCAAGGCTGGAGATGAGGCTCAGTTGGTAGAATGCTTGGCCAGTACACCCAAAGCCTGGAATCTCTATGCTCAGGATGTGGAAGCAGGAGGGTCAAAAGTTCAAGGTCATCTTCAATTACAAATGCAGTTGGAGACAGGGTCTCCTTTTTTAAAAAAACTACAGATTAAAGTTAAGTTCCAGGGCACACAGTCCCTGCTGACATTTCCCAGTGATTCTCTTCTGATCACCACAGGACAGCACCCACCTGAAGGACAAGAGTGACATGGAGGTCATTTCTGAAAGAAAAAAAAAATCAACTCCACTTATTAACAAGGAATAAAGACACTTTTAAAGTATCTCTGGATGCAAATGACACAGGAAAACACAGCAGTTTTAAAGCCCGAAAGCCCTCTCCGCAGAAGCTGAATTCAAACCAAAATGCTGAATGCTAACACTCCTATTTCAAGGTCTTAATAAGCTCTAGAAATCCTGTTCATTTAATTACTGGCCACACACCAACACCCCTCCTGAAATCATTCACACCTTCCATCATCTTGGAGAATTTTTCCCAAAAATACATACATTTTATATATATATATATCATATACATATGTAATACATACACACACATCTGAGGCAGTTTATTTGCTGCTTCTGCTGAAGTGATTTGTTAGAACTCTCTGAACTTGGGGATGAAAGGACAAGTGGAAAGGAGACCCCGGCTGTGTCTCCTGGTGATGTTTTTTTGTCCCCATTCATCATAACCTTTTCATAAGAAACCATGAGGTGGAAGGTGACCGTAATTACACAGCTGTGCTCCGGAGAGGTGATAAGACACAGCCAAAGGACTTTAGGTGACATGCAAATGAGTTCTGCTTTTTGTTCCACCTCCCTCAGATGAATTAAAAAAGAGTCTTGTTTGAAGGATGTTAGGGAGGCTGTGCTGGTAGGAAGTTAATTAGCAAAGAAGAGATTGGGAGGCCAAGCCTGAGAGTGGGGTCATAAGAATAACGTGTGTGTGT
>PVIH01006621.1:0-16030 GCA_004025045.1 Sigmodon hispidus
TGTGTGTGTGTGTTTGTGTGTGTGTGTTTGTGTGTGTGTGTGTTTGTGTGTGTGTGTGTTGCCAAGGCTGAGACCTGGGGCCTTGTGCATGTCAGGCACAGTTTCTACAACTGAACTGTAGGAAGAATTATTTGCCCATGCTACACCATTAAAAACAATTCCCAGGACTTCCAACAGAAGTCAGGACTGGAGAATGGTTGATGACTTGAGTAAGCTCTCTATAGGCAAACATACCTATTAATGTATCCATTTGTCTATTGTCTTTGCATCTTTGAAATAACATAAGGCAGCTCCTGGCACACAGTAGGTGCTGAAGAGACTAAACTTAGCTCAATAAATGCCATTTTGTATTCTAGTAGCCATAGAGATAAAATAGAGTTCAGTTCCACATTCCTGGCAGGGGCTTGTCCAGTTCTAGAAGAGAATGACCTGGCCACCTGGATGATCCAGGTGGGGTCCAGGGCTAAAAGGAGTCTTCCATTTTAGAGAACTATGCTAAACTAAAGCAGACAGAGCCCTGAGAAAGAGTCCCTCGCCCAGTTTCCAGAGACTATTGCTAGAAACTGCTGTTCACAGAGGGGCAGCATGACTTAAGTTCTGACTGCAGAATCCATACTACCCTAACCCTGCTATCTGACCACCAAATGCTCTAGTCAAAATATACCACCATCATCCCTGGGCCCAGATTCAAGGAGAAATTCCCCAGATTAGCTGTCAGCACACAACCTTGTACTAGAGTAACCTCAAATTGTGTTTTTTCCCTTTAAAAATGGCTGTTAAGCTCCCCTTGGGAGCCCCTCCTGATCTTGCTATGGCAAGATCTGGACTGGGTTCCCTGCCATGGCTTGTATTTACATCAACAAACCTTGCTTTTGCATTCTGCTATGTCCTTGTCTCTGGTGGTCTCTCCGGGTTGTGACTTTGGACGTAACAGTGCTAACCGATGTCATTTATTACCCTTTTACTACTAGGGTTAGTAATGTCGCTATTGTTTCTGCTCTGTTCTCAATGGTCTCATAGTCTTGAAGGGAAATGAGTGAGTGAGTGAGTGAGTGGTGGGTCACAACAGTGCAATCAGTGCTGGGCCATGGCAGGAGGAACTTCTGTGGAAATCCAGGACAGAAGCACTAGCTGGGGGTGGGTGTGGGGGGATAAGTATTGCTTCTACAGATAATAAGAGGAGCCTCAAAGAACAAATAGAAATTGGCCATGTCTACCAGTTACAGTTTCAATTGCAAATGTCAGCGACCGACTTTTGGCATTTTAACTACACAGAGACTTGTGGGGAGAAAGGTAAGGGGCCACACCATTTCTTGGAGTGCTGGCATGCCTCATCAAAGAAAAAAATCACCAATAAGTGAGGATGCTGCTGCTGATGGCATGATGTCAATGTCACAGACTGCTACTATCCCTTTCTCTTTCCAGGACCAAAAGGAAAGCTTGTCTAGCCTGCTTCTCAGCATCAGTACTTCCCAATTTAATATTCCAGCTCATGGAGTAGAAGGCTCAAGCCTACATCTTGCTCACATCTTATCTGGAAAACTGAGAACTGCAGCTCTTCAACTTCGGTACCAGAGAACAGTGTAGTCTTCCAGCAAAGCTCCCAAGATGAGGAATGTCCTCTAAGAAGAAGGCAGAGGCTGGGAGTGTTTTACTTCAGGTGAAGCAGGAAGGAAATCAGCAGCAGAACGGGCTCTGATAAGATCAGATTTCTGAAATGTCTTACTGGAGACTTCCTTCTCCATGGAACTAGAATGGGGTGTTGATATGACGTTGACCTCATGTTCTCAGTCTCCATTTCCCATTCTACATTTCTGTGTCTCAGGTAAGAGCCATCTTTCCCAGACTGTAGCTAATACAGAGTTGGTTCTAGGCTATAAATTCTTTTATTTGAGGAAAATAAAGACATAGACAGCCAGGAATGTTGAAACCAGCCAGGAGTGCTGAAATTATGTTTGTTCAGACATAAGTAAACTCTTAGTGAGAATTACATTTTCACATTGTACTACATCACAAACTTCTAAAAATAGATATGCTTTAGGAATCCAAACCCCTAGGAGAAAAGAGTGCAATTTAGAGATGTTGCTGGTAGATGTCCCAGCTCTGTGGAAATACGGCGACCTCTGTGTTCTAAAGGAGTCTTCAGAAACAGCCAAGTTTTCAGCCAGTAATGACGTTAAGTTCTCTGGATCTGTAGTTACAAGAAACCATGAAAATAGATCATGTCTAATGGATACAACACCAGACAGGCACCTGGAGTGGCCACAGCCACAAACACTGCTTCCTGTAGCACATGTGAGAGGGCAAAGGAGGTGCCCTGTGGAGGTGAAAAAGAAAGAACTAAATGATTCACGCATAAATCAACTTGTTCTTCTATCTCTCCCCTGCATTTCCCACCATGCCCGCCCACAGAACAAACAACTACAACATTCACTATAAAAATTGTCCTGAGTTTCCTAATTCATGATACCTTGGAGCTTATTCCCTACAGAGGAACACCTAACCCAGCCTTTATAGTGGGATGAGGGACTTGTATCTGCTTTAACGGGATATGCCAGACTGCACTCACTCACCTTGAGACTCCTTGCCCTCCTTGGGGGATGGGGTGGGGGGGAGGCTGAGGGAGGACTGGGGGATTGGGAGGAGGGAAGGGAAGGGGAGCAGTGGTATATATGAAAAAAACTTTAAAAAAATGTTCAATTAAAAAAAAAAGAAAGTCAATTATGCATTAAAAAAAGGAGGAGGTATGTCCGAAAGTACAAGGTTGATAAGCACAGGACTAGGAACAGTGCCCCACTAATCCAATGACACGTTTCAGGGAGCCCCCACTGCATTTGCCCAGTAGGCTTTTGCCACATTTGCTAATGCTTGGTATGCCTACAGTGACAGATACAGCATTGCAGTAAGTGTGGGTGATCCTTACCAGTCCTGGTCAGCAAAGATGCCAGGGGTGGGGGTGGGCTGGAGTGATTAAGACTCTTGGAAACAAATTCATTTGTGAGATCTCACTGAAGCTTACAATGAAAATACTTTGAGTGACTATATTACTACATCTTTCTACCGGGGTTAACACTCTATGATTTTTTTTCACTCTATGAATTTTAAAAGATTTAAAAATACTGAGTCGAATTCTTTGTGAAACATCAGTGAATCACCTGGTTCCTATGTAAACTACATTCACCAGAAAAATATCAGAGGTGAAAACAGAAATGTTTATTAACGGGCACCCGCAAGGGTGAAATGTGCATCGAAGCCGCCGCCTCTCATCTTTTGGGTGGAGAGCAGAGTGCAGTTTACGGTAATCTGTCCTGTCAACACATAGTGCGATGACCTTGGGAGAACACACTGATGGCATGTTTATATAGTCACAGTTTTGTAGACACAGGCACAGCCACATGACTGAAATCTCCCTACCCCCAACTCTTCTCTCTTTCTTCTCTGTCCCATTAGCATAAGAGCCATCTCTTCACTCTGAGACATGCTAGCTAAGTCTCGGCAGTGTGCACTGAGGCCATTTAGAGATGCAATACTCTCTGAGCATTTGTGCATTATTGTGCAATTTAAAAACATGTTTATTGGGGGCTGGAATTATGGCTGATTCAGTAGAGTGATTGCTGGGCAAGCATAAGGACCCTTCATATCCGAAGCACCCATGTGAATTGCTGGGTGTGGCAGCACATGCTGGTAATGCCAATCCTGGGAGGTTAAGACAGGAGGGTTTACTGGCTCAGTGTTTATTTGGGGTCTGGTATAGTAAACAATACTGATGAACCTGCAAAATATCATGCTAAAAGAAATAAGTTAGATCCAAAAGAACAATCTGCGTGGTTCCACCTTCTCAGAGTGGTCAATTTATGGAAACAAAAGTGGTAATTGGCAGTGGCTGATGGGGAGATGGAGAGAATGAGAGGGATTATCTCAAAGGTGGTCTGTGCTCGACACAACGAAAATGTTCTGGACATGGATAGTGTTCATAATAATGTAGACATACTTAATGCTGCAGAAAGGCCACACACAGAACCAGGGGATATGGGAAACCTTCCTTTTTTTTTTTTTAATCACAATTAGAAACAAAATAAATTGACTTTCAAAAGTAAAGATCCCCATCTACTGACTTTTTTTTTCTTTTGCTCTTCTGTAAACTAAGGTTTTGTTTGCTTAGTTGGCTGCTGGTTGTCATCTGTCCATTTGTCTGTACTCGTTCTTGCCTCTCTCTGAATTCTTTTAGCTGTCACTTTGCATGTTCAGACATTCAGAAGGCAGCTGCTTTCTCTTTCGCTCACCTGTATCACTTTATTATATTTATCTATTTATGCTCCACCTGTCACTGCCATGTAAGTTTTCCAGAACTTTCATCCTTCTTCTTCCTAGCCCTTAGGGTGATCTGACCTTACTAAGTTGCTGTTCAAAAGCATTTGCTTGATAAACACATATAGGAAGTCACCAATGACTCCAAGCCTGTGAGTAGGACATATTTAGAGCTGAGGACACAAACTCAGGACTGTGTCTCTCTTATCTTGAAGGTGCATCCTTATGCTCTTTCTTCCATCCTATCTCCCCCTCCAAGCTTTTCCTGCCTTAGTTCCAGTTTAACATCAATTAAATGAGTAATACTGAATCTTTGTCCACAAACCTCACCCACATCAAAGTCCATTTGATCCACACCTGCTCTACTGCCCTACCCACACAGGAGAAGTTAGGCAGAGGGAAGTGACCAAAAGGTGACAAAGTTAAACATTCCAGTTCCTTGGGGGTAATACCTGATGAAAATGTGGAGGGCAAACCTTCCACATGAGCAGTACACTGGATTAGTCATCAGCTGGAATAAGTTTTACTTCTGGGATAGGCTTAGGATCCCAGGTAAGAAAGACTAGAAGCCAGATAAACTGTATCCGAGCATTTGACCTTGCTCAGTGATGCCTTCAGTGATAGCATGATCATCTCTCCCAGAGCAATATGTTGCCAAGCATGGGGCTTCCCTGCCCATAGATGTAGCCCAGATCTGAAGCCTAGCTCTGGAAGACCTAAGGGTTTATATTTAGACAGCCCAAGTTTAGCCTTACATGTCAATGGAATGTATTTATTCACTGCCAGCAATGCAAAGGATTATAATGCAAATGATTACAATACCCAGGTGCCCATCCAAGATTGAAGACATAGATTTGACATGCCTGCTTCATAGGAGAAGCAGTGTGTAGAGTGAGGAGTAAGATGTGTCTCCTGTAGAATACATTTAACTTATAATTTTCACTCAGTTCTTTAACTACAGAAAGCAGCTTCTTTGTAGCCAGCCAGGATATAAATTCAGGTTCATTGGTACTAGAGATGAAGTATGTGGAGTAAAGAACAACATGCATCATTCTTTAAAAAGTTATCCAAGGTAAAGACCAGAGGACTGGTAACAAAACCTTTAATATTACTCTTTAACATATAAAAATGGCATTAGAGAAAAAAAATACAGGTTTCTGATGTTTTTGCTCAGATGTGAGATTACTTCATGAGTTCATGCATGTCTGCTGACCTTGCCATAGCCAGTCTTTTTGTCTGTGAAACAGTTGCTGTGACAATCTAAATGTTGAAACTCCCATTTGGCTAGAGCAGTCAGAGCAAAAGGCAACTTAGCAGTCTCATGTTAAACATCACTCACACTTCAGCCATGATGGCATCTTCTCTAGTTTGGGCAGCTAGGGAGTGACATTCTCTAACCATGGCTGACCATGACTTCTCACACATAACACCAATGGAATGTTCTACAGTTTTTTCACACTGTTTAAAAATGGCACAAGAATATGTAGAAAAGGAGATGTGTGCAGAAATACTACCAACAAAAGAATAAGTATGTCTCAGTTTGAGACATGACAGGCTATTTTATGACAGCCATTTTTGTCTTCCTATAGTAAGAGGTACAGAAAGCAAAACAACCCATATTTAAGTTTTGCACAGTTTAAGTAGCCAATTACTTTGTCTTTCAGACATTATTTTTAGTGAATACTGTTATGATTGTATGAGATTGGAAATATAATACTATTACTCTATTTGAAAATTTTCTGGCAAAAGCTGTTGAGCCAAACACTAATTAATCATGGGAAACTGGTACTATCCCTTCCCCTACTTCTTGTCTAACCATGGAGCCCAGGCTGGCCCCCAGCTTTTGATCTTTTTGCTTCTGTCTTTCAAGTGCTGGAATTACAGCTGTTCACCTCCATGCTTGTCTTTTATTCTTTTATTTTGATTACCACATAAATAGATATAGAGGTGCATGCATGTTTGCACTTGCCTGTGTGTGTGTGTTTAACTTTACAGATAAGGAGATTATTTGGAATTGTAAAAAGGGCCCCATTAAATTACATAAATCTTTAAAAGTAAAATGAAGACAGAAAAACAAATGGGTCAGAAAGATATACTAGGAGAGGACACATCCTACCATGGCTGGTTATGAAGATGAAGTAAAAGCTACAAATCAAGAAATGTAAAGCTTTAGAAGCTGGAAGGGCAGGAAACTGGATAGTTCCTGAGCCTCCAAGAAGAAATACAGCTTTCTGAGCACTGGCCTGTTAGTTCTAGTGCACCTGGGTCTGTCAGGCTTCGGACATGCAACATTGTAACATAACAATCCATCTTTCTTTGAACAACTGAGTTTGTGTAATTTGCATATTGAAAATAAAAAAATAGCCAGATGTGGTGGTACATCCTTATAATTCCAGCATTCATTCTTGTATCAATCACTATAAGCATTACCACAGTGTAACCTGAACTAATTCTATAAAAAAAGAAATTTTAAAGGTGACCAAACTTAACCCATATAGCTAGCTCACTTAGAGGTGGGCAGGAGTGAGATGCATGTTCTATCCCCTTGACTTCCAAGCCCATTCATGAGTATACTGTAGCTTTGTCTGTAACTCGTAGAAGACATCAGAACAGGTGTTGAAACATATTCTTAGGGTAAGCCTGCTTCTTGGATTTTCTAGAATTATTCTGATAACTGAAAGCATTCTCTCTTTGCCTCAGAACTCATCAAAGTATCACACAAATTCTGTTTACTCAAGCTGGTACTAGGTAAATAGAAATACACAGCCTTGGGTGTCAAGACTTACTGTTTCTATGATGTCAGGCCAGTCGCTCAGTTGTCTCACTGTAAAGTGGCAGTAGGGCATTTCTCTGGTCATATTGAACGAGGCTACCCTGCCATTCACTCTGATGACCTTACTTTCTGGGTCCAGCTGCAGAAATCTGACCAACTAGCTAATATGCCTAGGTTTTTACATAAGAGCTAGTATACATGGATACTATAGGCAGTCCCTGGCCTAATCCAAAAGGAGCAATTTCAGCCAAATCATAAAAATAAGAATTTCAGCCAAAGTAGGGGCTTGCTTATTTGTTTTTTGGGAGATGATATTCCTTTTGAAATTTGCTAAACTTCAAAATATGATCCAAATTAAAATACAGTCCCTAGGGAATTCCCGACTGCATGTGGCACATGAGCTAATGTCCTGCCCTCCTACTATGTGCCTTGTACTCCACAAATAGGTGATTATGCTCAGCTGCCCGCTTTCATCTGTAGACACAATCTTTCAGATTGGCCACACTGAAGGATTTACAATCCATTATTGTCCCATTGAAAAGTCAAGAAGTCCAGGATACCCAGGACAAAGTCAAAAAGCCCAGGACACCTAGGAGAGGAACCACTTCCCCCACCCTAAATAAACCAAGGTGTTGTCTCAGCATTGATAGGAATGTTGTCTCCAGTCCTGAGGAATATCACTACTGTCCTTATGTCCAACAATACAGCATGAAGTGCACTAACCAGCTTCTACATTTCTTTCCTTTGTGTCATGGCACATTCACCTTCCTCCTGTGTTTATACCTAGGTTGACAGTTCATTTATAATGGGAGGAGTATGGTATGGTGATGGTAGGAGCATGTCTTGAATCATGTATATTATAGTACCTGGCTGTTAAAAATCTCATAGAGTCTTCACGGAGTGTTGGCTTCGAGTTTGCTTTCTTGTCTAGGTCAGTCTGTGCTTCCTAGAGATTGTACCTAATGTGGGTCTGTGATATAAATCTTCCCCAGACTAGTATGGCCAACATCTTTAAGACTAACCCCTGAGAGGATTTTTTGTTTTTTTGTTTGTTTGTTTGTTTTTTAAAAAAACATTATATCTACTGTGGGCCTCTAAGACTGCCTGTGGGACAATCCTCTCCCATCTCTCTTCCTCCCTCCCTGTGTGTATGTGTGTGTACCTATGTCACCTAGACTAATATAAAACTTGTGGGTTCAAGGAGTTCTATCACTTCCTACTCCCCCAAAGCTGAAACTATGGGTATCTGCCACTATACTATAAACCAGGACTGGCATTTAGAGGTGGAGGCAGATCCCTTGGAATTGGAGCTCATTGTTGCAGCCCAAACCACGAGCTCCTCAAATCAAAAGGTGGAGAGTGATAGAGGGAATAATCAGATGTCAGCATCTGGCTTCCATGTGCATGTACACACATACATGAACACGTGCACCAACACCTGCACATATCTTGTACATCTATCTTTCTGTATTCCATATTCCTTCTTGGTTTTGGTTCCAGATTATGGAACCAGGGTTGGAATGTTATTTGTAACAAAAAGATTGATGAAGAAAGGGGGTTTCCAAAGTGCTTGAATTGCAGGTATACATCATATCTGAACTGCTTCATTTTTAAAATTTCATGTTCTGTAACTGGAATCACATTTTAAAAAGAAGATGAATGCTACAGTGATTTCCATATTGAGTTTTACAAGCATTGACTTTCCTTTCTACTAATTTAGGCTTTTTTTTTTTTTAGCATTATTCAAAAACCTACTTCCAGAGAGTGATGTGCTATTATGCAAGTAACTATAAACTCAGTGAATCACTTGTAAATACTCTTCAAAATGCTTTTGAAAAAGAACCCCTTCTGGTGCCAAACTGTTCTGGGGTGTGGTTTGCAGCTTGGGTATTCTTTGCTTTTTGTCTAAAGTCCACTAACAAGTGAGTACATCCCGTGTTTATCTTAAGAGAGACAACCAGCGAGTCCCCTAGGAAGGGAAAATAGAGAAGATCCCCTTAGCTAACTGGGGGCAAAAGGGGCCACAACCAAAAAGGGGTGAGAACAGATCATGAGAGAGGAAGATGATTGAGTGAGAAGAGCAACAAGGAGGGAGGAAAAAAAAGAGATGGAGATCTTACTAGAGGAAGCAAATACGGGGTTGGAAAAAGACCGGGTGCTAGGATAACCTACAAGAACTCACAGGATGTCCCTGGCTAGGTCTCCAACCAATAGTGAAGATGGTGCCTAGACTTGACTTCCCCTATAATCAAATGAATAGCCACCCTAAGTGCCATCATAGAACTTACATCCAACAGTGAATAGAGGTAGAGGCAGTGGCTGAGCACTGGGCTGAGTCCCTGGTCCATCTGAGAGTGGGGGAGGAGACTCTATATAAGTAAGGGGATAGGGATTATGAGAAAAATTCTCACAGTGATGATTGGCTGGAGCTCTGGGGAGCTCACTGAATCAAGAACAGCCATCAGGGAACTATCAGGAAAAGGAATTAGGCCCTCCAAGGATAGGCTACTGTCCACTGACATGGGCATTATATGGATCCTCGAGGGGAGGGATCAGACTGTGTTTCTATGTGTGGACTGGCACTTCGGAGCCCATTCTTTCAAGAGGAACACCTAACCCAGTCTTGACATTAGGATGAGGAAATCAGACCTGCCTAGAGTAGATGCTGAGCTGATCCACCTTGGGACTTCTTGCCCTTTCTGGGGAGGGGATGGGGGGATGGGGAGGAGGAAGGCTGAAGGCTGAAGGCTGACAGGGAAGGGTTGGGAGGGGGAAGGGAGGGAGAGCAAGGGGATGCATGGATAAAAAACTTTATTTCATAAATAAAATTTAAAAAATAAATTTAAAAAAAGAAAAGGAACCCTAACTCATGTGCTTAGCAAAGAGCCAAGTAAGGTGGGACACACCAGGGGATCAGAATTGGCCCCAGTGGGCTTTCAGATGACCACACAGGAGGAAGTAGTTAAAGGCCTGTCCTCCTTCTATCAATACCTCCACCTGAGTTGCTGAGAGGAGAGCTACTGCCCATGTGCACATTTTTGTTAGTCAGGCATTGTGCTAGCAGCTTCTGTAAATATTTTGCAAGTTAATTGTTACAACTTTATAGCTAATAACTAACGCTGTTAAGCACCATGACCCAAGTGCTTCGTAAGAAACAGCTCATTTACTAGGACAATTTGATAAAGGACATTGTATTATTTTTCTTATTTTAAAACCTGAAGAAGCCAGATCAGAAACAGGTTAAATGACTTGGTGGAGGTCATGTGATGGAATTAATGTTTCAACGCAGCTCTAGAAACACAGATTGCCACCTCTGCATGCAACTTCTCACAAAGAGGTAGCGAAACCCAGACGTTATCTTGTGCAAAGTGACACAAGTAGGCGGCACATTCCGAATTCAGAGCCCAGGATTACTGGACATTAACATACTTGTTTCCAACTACACCTTTCCACATCCTTCCTTTATGATGGCCAGACTATTTTACCTCACCTTTAGGAACAAATTCAGATAAACATCTTTATTTTCTGATTTTTTCTCTTTTCTTCACCCTTTCTTTGTCTTCCTTTTGCTTCTTGTTTTCTTTGCTCATGCCTCAAGTTGGTCAGTAACACTAAGAATGAAACAAAGGCGTAAGAGGTTAATGACTTATGACATGCATTAATATAAGCAGACTTCTATAGCTTTATAGTAATTGCCAGTCTGACTGGGATCCAGATGATTACTAGAAAATGCTTATCTTACAAAATGACAAATTAGTACAACGGGTAGATAAAGGAACATTTTGTTTTTATTATGGTTAACCAATTGATCAGATCATTAAGTGCTCACTAGATTAATTGTTTCATGATTTGATCAAGGGTTTGGTTATTGACGTAGTTATTCAGATTAACCAGTTATATAGCTGGATCCTTAGGTGGGTGCCTAGGAAGCCCTTAGGCATAGGAATGTAGGCTGCCAACAAAGTCTCAAATACAGATTTCTAAGGGATCAAAAGTTTTTCAAACAAAGAATGTTTAGGAAGTCATCAGCACCTAAGACTGCAGAACACTCTTGGGTCTGTAACTCTTTGGAGACCTTATGTTGTTTGTAAGCCTTCTCTCCAAGATCTGGTGGTGCCCAGGCTCTAATGTGTATCCTGTTTTTAATCTATTCACCACCCACTTCCCTTTTCTTCCTCCAACCCCTATCTCTTGCTGATGTTTTCCACTTTCAACAGATATTTATAATTATTTCCCTGAAACCTGAACTTGTCTATCTTACCCACATCTTTACTTCAACAAGAAGTAAACGATTTGACCCCCCACCTCCCCATAATTTTATTCATGTTATCTCTCAGTCCCTTATGTTTAAGCCTCCTCTCCTATACCCAGTGTAGCAGATGGAGTTACAAACTCCTCTTTTGTGTTCCAAGGCAACATCTTAAAGTCAGTACACTTCTTTTGTCCTTTCCATGCCGGTTCAGTTTGGCATCTCTGATAGATTATTGACGTAGTTTAATGACAAGTATCCAGGACAAAGGATATCTGCTTCCTGTTCACACTGCCCTGTAGTCACTGAGCTGCTTGACTCTTACACATGTTGTCACTCAGTTACTTGCAGAGCTCAGCTTCAGGCCACTATTTAGGTTGTTGCAGACATTCACTTTTTAGAACTAATCATCCCTTTATTTCCATTAGTATCTGATTACTTAGCAAACAAAGGCAAAGCACATCACCATGACATCCAAGGCCTTTCACAGTCTGGTCAGAATTTGGTTCTTGACCTCTATATTTTCTGCTATTCTTTTCTATTCACTTGACTTTCTGCCTGATCCCAGACAGTCCATTTCTATAACTGTGTCCCCAGGTCTTGACCTGTGTCATTGCTTTGTAGGAATGATCTCTATGCATGTGGCCTGCAATTCTGTCCACTATATTCTCCCATTGAAGCCTCCTCAGTGGCAGGGATTATGTTCTATTCATTTTCAGTTTCAGCATTTACAATAATAGCCACTCAACAAATGGTGAATGGAGAGTTGGAGAATAAATAAACTGAACTCTCCTGTCTAGCAGATACTGGCAAGACAATAAGCATTCATCAAGCATTATTCATTGTTACTCATTTGAAGTATTTATGAATCATTTTTATGTACTAGATAATGCGCTAGGGACAGAAAGTACAGCAACAGCACAAAAACAATCATGGCATTTTAAAGGGACACACATATACAAATACATGATCAAAGCTCATGATAAACGTGAGAAAGGAAAAATACAAAGATCCAGGAGAGAGACTAAAGAGGAAAGCCTCTCTGTGGAGTTACATTGTAATCAAGAACCAGAGTGAATAGCAGCTACCTGAAGAGTGAAGAGGTAGAGAGAACCGCACATGCATCAGCTTGAGGCAAATAAAGAACTTGGTGAGTTCAAGAAATAGCAAGAGAATCTAGAGAGACTTGAGTGTGAGGAATCTAAAGAGGGGAGGTAGGAGGGGTTCCACTGGGGCACAGAATGTAGGTGTTGGGATTGTGTTACAGTTTTAAATGTGTGGTTCAAATGGCAGGAGCTGATGCTCATATGACTAGATTATTAATTTTAGAAGATGACTCTGACTGTTCATTAAGAAATGGACACAGCAGGAATCCAGAAGAGAGATAACAGGGGCTTGGGCTGAACTGATGGGGAAGCAATGTCAACTTGAGAAAGTGTGTGAAGTAGGACAGATAAGTTATAAATGCTAACTTGGAGATTCTTCTTTCAAAGGCTAAATCCTCATGTCTATATTGTCAAGTTTGAATAGAGAAAATACAAAAGTCAAAAGAATATAAGGGTGGTTATGTGACACTTGACAAGGGTGTCATAGCTTCAGATGAGGCAAGATCCATCTTTTAAACAAACACAGCTTGAACAGTTAAAAACTACAGGCAAGAGAATGAAGTAAATCTCTAGACTATATACAGAAATGTACTCAAAATGAAATAAAGACTCAAAACATAAAAGTCTTAGAAGGCTTATTTTTTTAAGATTTATTTATTTATTATGTATACATAAGATGGTACCAGATGTCTTTATTAATGGTTGTGAGCCACCATGTGGTTGCTGGGAATTGAACTCAGGTCCTCCAGAAGAACAGTCAGTGCTCTTAACTGCTGAGCCATCTCTCCAGCTTGAGTTAAAGCCTTATTACATTGGATTCGGCAATAGGTTTTTAGATATGAAATCAAAGAAATGAGAAACAAAAGGAACATAAATAAAATAGATGTCTTCAAACTGCAGACGAGGGAAAATATGTATCTAGCAAGGGCCTAGAATATCAAAAAAAAAAAAAAAACCAGTTTGAATTTAGCAACAAAAGTGAAAATGATTCAACAACAAAGGGGCAAAGAATAGATATTTTCCACAGAAGATACATAAATAAAAATAAGTAAGGTTGGCATGGTGACATATGTCTGTAATCCTAGCAATTGGGAAGCTGGGGTAAGAGTGTTATAAGTTTGAGGTCAGCCTGGGCCACATGAGAAAGTAATAAAGGAAAGAAACACTGTTCAACATTACTAGTCTAGGGAAATGCAGATTAGAATCTCCATGACAGACCACTTCATACAAACTGGAATTGTTGCAATTTATTTTTCTAAAATAGAAAATAATACATGTTGTCAAGATACAGAGAAATTAGAACTTTTAGGCATTTTTTAAAAAATGTTCTTGTCACTATATAAAACAATTTAGCAGTCTCTAGAAAAGTTAGACAGAATTATAAAATAAAGCAATCCTAGGCATAGGTATATATACCACACAAGAATTTTAAATAAGTTAGCAAAGAAATACTGACATGAAAATATTCATAGCAGCATTACCCACAATGGTCAAAGAATATAAACAACCCAAGTAGGCACCATTTGATGAATAGTTAAACAATTGCAAAATACATATAGTGCAATAATGTTTGGACAGCAAAAGGAATGAACTTCTGATACATGCTACAACATGGAAGAAGCTATATGCAAAGGTCACATTACAAAATTTCAATAAAATGAAATACTCAGAATAGATGAGTTTATAGAGGCAGAAATCACACTAATGGCTGGGTGCAGGAGAAATGGAGAGTAATTGAGTATAGAATTTGAATGTGATGAAAATGTTTGGGAATCAGATGGAAATGATGGGTGTGGCAATGCTATGAATATATACTGAATGTCATTGGGTTATAGGCAAAATGATTAAATTTTGCGATGCATATTTCATCTGAAAGTTTTGTTTTACTAATATTCTAAATTAGCATCTGAAGTAATGAAGTTCATTAGGGCATTGTCATACAAACTTCGTTCCTGTTCCTCTTTCTTTCCCACTGTCCTTTCCTAACTCCTGACCCCGCCTTCTGGGCCCCTGTCTCCCTTCACCTAAATGTTTTAAAAGTCAATTAAGTAGAGTTTTGGGTACAGTCAGATCAAAGAGACAGTGCTGCCAACTCCCTCCTTCCTTGTTGTATAAAGAAAATATAAACTGGCTTCCTCCAGCTTTTAAGAGGAGTTATAATGCTGTGTTTCAAAGTAAACAAAAAAAATCTTCACGAAGTGTTTTGTTTTGGGTTCTCAAATTTCTAGTTTTACAGAGAGACAATGACATCACAAAATGACATATGAGTAATCTTAGAAGAGAATAAAGAATAAAATATGGAGTGGGTACATATAAATATTTGTTGATTGGACAAAAGAAAGAGTAGATAATATCCCAAACCAGTAGGCAGTGGGCTAGCAGTTAGGGAAGGTAGGCCTAGCTCTATGAGCAAGGATGCCAAGGCTTCTTTGTGTAGACGGATGAGAGACTCTAGAGAAAGGGACTGGGCAGAAGAGGGCTGGGCACTGAAGATGCATGCTTATTTGTTTCCAATTATATAATTTTCTCAATTGTCAAAGTCAGATCTACTTCAGCAAAACTTTAAGAGTAATTTACTATTGACTAAGCGCATAAAGACAGGTGGCAGAACATAAGCAAGATGTAAGTCCAACCTGAGCCAGGATTGCCTGAATTCCTTAATGCATTGTTTCAGGTTCATCCACAGCAAAGAAGGTCAATGATGTCTTTAGCTATTTCTTTTTAATAATGAGAACAGAGATATTAAGCAGTACAGTTCAAGCACCACACTAAGTTTTCTACATCCAACATCTCCTCTTGCCCTTTCATAGCCTAGGGGTAAGCTATGCTATACAAGCCCCCAAGCTCATTTCACAAGGGAGAAAACTGGAGCAGAGAAGGTGAGTTTCTTGATCTGGTTCTTTTGTTGGTACTAGAAGCTCTGTTCTATTGTTCTAGGTAAAATTGCTCACATTACTCATTACACATTACTTAGTTTCAAGGGCTTTAACTTATACTTTAGCTATTTAAGAGAAAATTAAAGTATCTAGTAAGTAAAGAAACTAAAGTGTCTTTTCTCTTTTTATTGTGAAGAGGGAAGGGAATACGAAAGTGTCCAGTGGCCCACACTGGTCTTAAACTCATCTTCTAGCTGAGATGACCTTAAACTTTGGTTCTCCTACCTCAATTTTCCAGAGTGCTGGTATTATAGGTATAAACTGCCAGGCCTATTTTTTCCGCTTATGTATTTATTTTGAGGCAGTATCTCACTGTGTTATTTGAGATGGCCTCAAACTTGCAGTAATTCTCCAGGCTCATCTTCCCAGGTGCTGAAATTAAAAGCATAGCTATCAGGCTGGAGAGACTGCTCAGTGGTTAGGAGCACTGACTGTTCTTCTGGAGAATGTGAGTTTGATTCCCAGCATCCACATGGCAAAACTTTGTAATTCCAAGATCTGACACCCTTATACAGTTATACATGCAGGCAAAATACCAATTCACCTAAAATAATAAAAATAATTTTTAAAAAAGCATAGCTATCATGCTCAGCTCTTTTATTTTAAAGATTCCTTCAATAGTTCCATTGAGATTTTTATAATATAAAATTTAAGTATT
>PVIH01006621.1:16130-109001 GCA_004025045.1 Sigmodon hispidus
TATTTGTAATAGCAAGAACCTGGAAACAACCTAGATGTCCCTCAACTGAAGAATGGATTAACAAACTGTGGTACATCTACACAATGGAATACTACTCAGCAGTAAGAAAAAATGATATCCTAAAATTCGCAGGCAAATGGATGGATTTGGAGAATATCCTCCTGAGCGAGGTATCACAATCTCAGAAAGATAAGCAGGGTATGTACTCACTCATTAGTGGTCTCTAAACAAACAAGAAAAAAAGCCAAGCATGCCCAAGCGGCAAACCACAACCACTGAACAGCTTGGGATCAGAAACACCCTGGACTGACCCTTCGGATCCCATTCCAACTATAGGAACACCAGACTCACTCTTGAGGGAGGGGGGGACAAATCTGGATTTGCCAGGAGTGGAAACTGATCTAAGCATTATTGGTTCAGTGGGACCATAGGACTGTCTGCTCCCTGCCCAGGGAGGGGATTGGGAGTTGCGGAGAAGAAAAATGACCTGATATGGTGGGAGGGGGAAGGGACCTTGAATAAGGATATACAGGGATGGTAAAAAAAAATTCAGAGGGAAAGCTGAACACAAAGTAAATATATATGTAGCAATCTTATTTGCATCATCACCCTTGATAAGTCATGCTTATGATTTTTATCTTCTTTATAGTTATTGTTAACTTTTCAGCATTTTAAATTCATTTTACTGTTTTTTTGATAAATACAAAATAAATAAAGAAGAAAAAAATTTAAAAAATAAAAATACAAAAAAATTTAAGTATTATCAGTATATAACCCAAAGAATGAAATGCAAACATAAGCCAATGATGTTATAAAAGGAAAAAACTAACTCTGTTTTACATAGAATTCCAGTGAACAGCTGTGGGAGGAATGAAGGAAGTAGAAACGCACCTGTATAACATCGGGATGATCATTGTAGGTAAGATCCACTAACAGCTTAGTTGGCAAAAGTTTAAGAAACAAAATATTTGCATAGTCTCACATTATCCTCTGTGGTTGTGGCAGGACCTAAGTACTAGAGCATAGTTATCTAAAGGAGAAATCTGGCAGCTGTCATCTTTAACAGTGAGGATAAAATCACCAGTAATAGACATATCTACACTATGGACACCAACACACTACATTGAGAAGGAGCTTCATCTCTGTGATATTCTTTCCCATAATGTACTGTCTTAGCCAAAGCCTCAGAAAATAAAACAAAGCAAACAAACAAAAACAATCCATAAGACAAAAATAACCAAGCAGAACTCTTCAATAGTCACAGGATTATAAAAGGCAGGGTGGGAGAAACTGCCACAGTTTGAATGAGACTAAGGAGACCTGAGAACTAAAATGTCTCATTCTGAAAGGATCCTGGGACAGTAGAAGGCCAGCAGTAGAGCAGGTAAAATCTGAGCTTGACAATGTAATTTTAATTGGGTTATGGACCTTTGGTCATTAACAGGACTACCCAAAGGGAACCTGGGCAAAGAGTGAATATGAACTCTTGTTCAGCTTACATAGCTCTTAAGGCTAATATTGTCTTTTTTAAAATTGGAAATTAATAATCATGAGATTAATTAAATATTCCAATAAAGTACAAATTATAGTCCATACCAAATAACCTCTGGCTTTTTTCAGAGGTGTGACTAACATAATATTTTTGTTGTCTCATGGAACTTATTCCAGCCCATTCTTTCATTGCCTTGACAAAAAAAAGAAATCACATAGTTCACCTCCCAAAGCATATGACCTCAGTTTGATCTTGAGAGAAACATTAGCAAAGTATGGACTGAAGGATGTTTAACAGTTCAAAGGTCAAGGAGATAGTTACCTTTATGCTTCAACTTGCTTAGGCTACAATGCTCAGCTGCATAACCAAACACTGACATTTATGTTGCTATGAAGGAACTTTGCAGATGTAATTAACACCTGTGATAGCTTTCCTAGAGGAAACCACCCTTGTGTGGGTGGGGCCTCATACAATCATTCAAAGTGTTAAGGCAGAAGCTGAGGTTTTCCAGAGAAAATACAAGTCTGCCTCAGTGTTACAACAATGGCTACATGAGCCTTGTCCCACAGAATGAGTCAGACACAAGGTCTGCACAACTACTTCCTCATCATCACTTTGTAATCACATCAGTGACTTCTGTAAAACGACAGAAAGATGATGGGTAGATAGAGATGACAGACAGATAGACACATGGATAGATAGATAGATAGATAGATAGATAGATAGATAGATAGATAGATTCTTTTGGTTTGTTTGTTTATCTGGAGAACATTAACTAACACAGCCATGAAAAAGAGAAAAGTCTCAGAAATAATAACAACCAAGAAGATCACAGAAATATGTGATATCTACATGTAATGTGCCATCCTGGATGAGACCCTGAGATTGAAAAGGACATTCAATAAAACTAGAAAATCTGAAGAGAATATAAACTAAACTCTGGCTAACAATAATGCATCTCTATTATTTGTTATTTGAAATAAATGATTTATTTAAGATATTATCACCAGGAGAGTTACATGGGAAGTCTCTAAAAATTGAAATTTTTTATAAGCCTAAAATCATTTAAAATTTTATTTTTAAAAAAGTGTAAAATATATCTCTCCCAAAGAATCAAAGAGGGTTTGAATAGGTTATATATATTATGCATTCAACAAAAGTTAGTCAAGGTAACTTTATAAGTAGATAAATATTGCTCAGGTTATTATTATATTTAGAGCTCTTTGACAGATCACTGAGGCAAAGTGACAAGAAAAAATTATTTGATGTTTGTAATCCAAAGACTCAGAACATTTCTGAGTTCTCTCCCTGGAGAACTTCTTTGGGGCTGTTTCTTTCATGATTGTGGCTTTGGCTAAACTCATAATCAAGGAAGTATAAAGGTGACTGGAACTTGGGAACAGGTGAAATTCCAGGGTTAGTGCTGATAGATAGTCCCACTGGGTCCCAGGCCTTCTCTCCCATGGACCTTCTGCTGCTTTGACTATAATAGCAGGGCCGAGGAGCTGCAAGAGAGATTGTATGGCTCACAGTGTCCAAAACACTTATTTATCTAGCCTTTACTGTAAGACACTGCCTTATGAATATACATTTGGATACCGAAAACACATGCCTATGTTAGTTACAGAACCATAAAACTGATTACAGATCAGTTTGGGGAAAGTTTGAAAAAGCTATGAGCTAAACCATGTGGAAATCAGAATTTTCATTGAAGACCCACAACAATGAAACTGCCTTGTGTTAGGTGTTGGAGGACATTTCTTCGTAAGAATTATAGTCTTCCTCATATTTATGCAACCAAGCTGGACTCATAATGAATGATGTCTTGCTTCCTCTGTCATCCCTGTTCCTTCTTTCCTCATCCCTCTGCCCTCTACATTTCTCCTTTTCAATCTATCTTCCTCAGAGAGAAGAATATGATCAGCTTTACCTGATAAAGGAGACTTTGGCCAATTTCAGCATCTTATTCTACACAGCCTGTAAAAGTTGGAAAAAAGTTGTCAGGAAGCAAAATGCTCATAAAGAGATTCAGAAATCATTGTGTGACTTTGCTCAAAGAACCCTATTCTATTCAGTTCCATTCCCAACATAGACTAAATATCTAATTTCCAAGAACACAGTGTATAGAATTCGCATATGTGTTCAAATCATGTGTTATATCAGGTGAGACATAAATGAGAATGGCAGACATGTGATAAAAACATATACTAATAAAATAATTAGCATCTATGAAACACCCACTGTTGACTGAGACTGAGAACTGTGCTCTGTTTATATAATTACCTTCTAATGCCCTTAAACAAGTCTATAAGATAGATACTGTGTGTTATAGATGAAGGCACTAAAGCTAAGAGAAGTTAATTTGCTGGGGGCATGAACTGCTAGGTTCAGGTCTAGTTTGTTCATGTCATAGGTAACCTTTCTAAAGTCATGAGTGCCCCCCTTTTTTTTGTTTGTATGTGATTCCATGTTGTAGACATTTTCTTTGAGATGTATACAGACTTCTCTCCAAAGTTGTCTAGGGTGTGCTGAGGACTTGAATAATCTGGGAGGAAGTAGGGTTTAGGGAAGATTTAACATTCAGTTTCAAAATCTAAAAGTAGATTCTCAGTTCATTAGTTTAAAAAACATAGGCTTGAAATCCAAGTTTTTCAGATGTAAGGTTTTTCCTATAAACAGAAAAACAGAGATAGGGTTTTTCTAAATTTCCTTTAGTCCTCAAGAACTGTTTCTGGATGACTTGCTTAAGAACTCTGATAGAGGCGCTGGTCTGGATAACACAGAAAAGCCCGCTGTGGAAAGGGAGAGTTCTCAACATAGGGCGAGATATACCTCTAACCTTTCCTCCTGCCAAAGCCCATGAGAAAAGGGGAAGACTGGAGAAGTGATTGGAAAGCTCTTGGAGGAACTTTTATTTTGCTTCTGTTGAAGATTCTGAGAAGGACCTATCTTATGGGCTGTTCTCTTCCGGCATGGAGGCAGCCATGTTGAAGCACACTCAAAAAGGGCATTGGGCAAGAGAAAGCTAGTCTTTACTTCCCCTAGCATGGTTCAGAGGGCACTGAAGAGGAGAGTAGAGTCTAGCCTGAGAATTTGCCAAAATCACTCATGTGCAAAGTGTCCTCGTGTGGCATTAATGCCAGCTAAAGTTGAAGGTCAGAAGAAAATACCGACCTAAGCCAGCTGAGAGAAGAGAGCGCTCCCTCCCTCCCTCCTCCTCCGCAGAAGAAAAGTAGCAGAGCATCATGGACTCTTGGCTGTTGCTAGCCCAGAATGTGGCTCTTGGGACATCCTCTACCACATGTACCTACATTCCTTTAAAACACAGTACCAGCTGGAGGAGACAAGTCAACAATATGGTAAACCTGACTATCTCCGAAGAGGCAGAATGTTTATATTTAAAGAAGCAATTTAAAGTATAGACTTGAGTTAGATTATTTAATTAAACTAGAATATATTTTCCCCACTAACAAATGTCATGGGGGATTAGAAAGTATACGATGAGAGATATAGAGAAAACCTCCATTCTCAGTGAGAAGTTTCAGTCAAAATCTGAGCACGGTGCGAGTAAATCTTCTGAGCTCAGAACCAGTGTTCTGTTTTACTATTATTTTATATGTGCAATGTGTATGAGAGCGCAGCCATGCCAGCCATGCCATGGGGGGTGTGGAGGTCGAAGGATGACTTTCTGGAATTGGTTCTCCTTTGCCTCACAGGATTCCAGGAAACTCGACTCTAAGAGTATTGAGGGTTATGGGTCTGAATGACTAATTTTTCAGTGCCAGTCTGTTTAGAGTGTCTGGCACGGATTGGGCACAGATCTTAAATAGATTCAATCTCAGTGAAAGCTGGCACTTTCACTAGGTGTTTTTGGTAAAAGCCTCTCTTTTGGATAAAGTGGTAAATAAAATTGTTATTAAGTTTTTCTACAATGTCATTTAATCTGAAACAGCCATTATCAAATTTCTGTCTGAGAATAATTTTAATTTCCTCAAAAATTATTGATGACCACAAAGATCCTTATTCCTGTGCTTTAGAGACACAATGTTTGCTGTCTCCTAAGTTAATAATGAGATCTTTTACATTTTTTCTTTATCTGAAGTAAAAGTAATAAACCTCTTGTAGGGTAGCATAAGCAAACTAGCTTAAAATTTTAAATACCAAAATTTAAAAAGTGATGAAAACGAGGCTTGAGAGATCGTTCAGGGTTGGGAGCACTGGCTGCTCTTCCAGAGAACCTGGATTCAATTCTCAGAACCCACAAAACAGCTCACAAATGTCTACAACTACAGTTCCAGGGAATCTGACATTCTCACACAGACATACATGCAGGTAAAATACCAATGCACATGAAAATAAATAAAACTTTAAAAAGTGATGAAAATGGTGTTATCTTACATTTATTTAAGTCCCTCTAATACCTGTTTTTAATGAAGGACAATGAAGCCTCATATTTGACGCAGTTAGTCTTTTGTTATAATATGTCATATGCACTCTGCTGTAGCCTGGGGAGAAATAGAAGTTTAAAGGACAGTTGTTTATTTGTTATTACTGGTCCCTATTGAGGCTATAGCAAACATTCATTAACTCAGTAGCTTAAAACAAGATAAATTTATTATCTTACACTACTAAAGGTCAGAAGTCAAAAAGTATCTCCTTGGTCTAAAATCTAGATGTTAGAAAGGATAGTTTTAGGACAAACCCCAACTCCTTGCCTCTTTCAACCGCTGGAGGCTGCCCACTTTGCCGGGCTGTGGCCCCTCCTCCATCTTCACAGCCTGTGATATACAACCATCCTAATTTCTTCCCTCACTCCACTGTCTGTCTGTTATAAGGACCCTGTGGTTTTATGGGAACAACTGACACAGATACTCTGCTACTGTGATTAAATACAGAACCAAGAATACTGTTTTGGGATGACACAGAGTCTTCATACCAAGTTCAAGGATGCCAGCTCTTTTATTACATGTTCTTAACTTGATAGTGTTTATTTGTTCTACAATGTCCTCCTACCATCTCTTGATGCCTCATCTGAAGGAAAAAGGCATTTTTCAGTGCCCTGTAGGACATGAACCTTTTAATTAAAAAATCATTATGTAATTTATGATAGGCAGCCATGAGACCCAGGGCGAAAGATTCAGGTCAGAGATAATTTCTCTCCTTCCACTCTATTGGTCCCAAGAATCAAACCTAAACTTGGTAGTAAGCACCAAGCCATCTCTCCATGCATGGTTTTGTTGAAGGAAATTGTGTTTTACTATTTTTTCTTTATATAAATAAAAATGTAGCTAAATGTAATGTATTTGAATATTAAATTCAAATTTAATTTACCTAACGTTTTTGAATATTAAAATCATATTTTCTTTTAACCATAAAAAAATAAAACATAATAAAGAATTGTGGGAATTTGGAAATGTTGAGGTGAAGGAACATTTTAGAAAATCACTTCAGGTCAGAAAGGGATGATGGAAGATGAATGAATAGTGTTAAAGAGGCTGGGGAGACGGCTCAGAGACTAAAGCCCAGGTGACAGGCACTTGAGGAGTAAGGAGGGGATTCTCCATGGGAAGCTGAATAGCTAAAGTAGCCAGAACTGGAAAATTTCAGAGAGTTGAGAGTGATCAATGGAGATGACTGACATCAACTTCAGGCCTTCACATTCACATGCACACATGCACCTGAGCCCATGTGTTCCCACACACATACAAACATGCATTCCCACATGTGGAACACACACAGGCAAAAGAAAGAAAAAGACACAGAGAGAGACTTGTCTAATTGGTGCTGACTTCTGTGTTACGAACCAGAGATCTTTCAGTGATTAATCATGAGACTCCCAAAGGACATGAGTAGGTCTCATTCACATTCCCTACTGTCAGAATTGTTCTCTTTATAGATACAAAGAAAAATGTCTAAGAACTAAAAAAATAAAGGAATAAATTCTTTCAAATTCACAACAACAACAACAAAAAAGGAAGACAAAGGAACATTAGCCAACAGGAAAGAATTAAGAAATTTTTATCCTCAAGTCCATTTAGTGCTATAGACCAAGCTCCAGAGGAGGACTACACATCTGAACCCTTCTCTGTAGACCAAGCTCCAGGGGAGGACTACACATCTGAACCTTTGTCTGTAGACCAAGCTCCAGGGGAGGACTACACATCTGAACCCTTCTCTGTAGACCAAGCTCCAGGGGAGGACTACACATCTGAACCTTTGTCTGTAGACCAAGCTCCAGGGGAGGACTACACATCTGAACCTTTGTCTGTAGACCAAGCTCCAGAGGAGGACTACACATCTGAACCTTTGTCTGTAGACCAAGCTCCAGAGGAGGACTACACATCTGAACACTTCTCTGTAGACCAAGCTCCAGGGGAGGACTACACATCTGAACCCTTCTCTGTAGACCAAGCTCCAGAGGAGGACTACACATCTGAACCCTTCTCTGTAGACCAAGCTCCAGGGGAGGACTACACATCTGAACCCTTCTCTGTAGACCAAGCTCCAGGGGAGGACTACACATCTGAACCTTTGTCTGTAGACCAAGCTCCAGAGGAGGACTGCACATCTGAACCTTTATCTGTAACAGTGTTGTTTCAGACAGTGTAAGGACAAATGCATGGAATTAAATTTGTTTGGAGGCCTTTTCAGGCTTCTATGAATAGGCAAAGAGGTATAAGGTAAAAATTGTGATTAGTCATAAATTTATAAAATAAATTTCTAAGCTATTTGTACAAAGGGAATATAAGGTTCTCAATAGTCTTTTTTCTAAATGTTGACTAGCTCTCTGTTCTGGGTTAGCCTGAATCAGAAAGATTCTATAGGAAAATACTTTAAAAGAAAAAAGATTAAGTTCAATGGAAACCTTATTTTCCTATTTTTTTTAAAAAAGAGCACTACAGTCCTGAATCAAGGACATAGATGCCAATTACCAGGCTGGCAGCTGGGTTCAGCAGTGAGGTGCTTGATAAGGATGAGCAAGGGCTCAGCACTAAAGTACAGAAAAATTGTTATTGATCAGTATTAAGTTTTGTCAGGAAAGCTCTCCTTTCAACAAAAGGAGCTATTTTTCACTCCTGCTCATAATTCATGTGTTTCTTCTTGTGCTTCTAAAATTTTAACTTCATCATAAAGAATACATTAAATTTGGTATGACTTGCCTATTTAGTTACTACACAGCGAATTCAACAAAACAACTAGCAAATATATATATATTATATATATATATGAATGCCCTAGCAAGCAGCTCTTAATTTGCATGAGTTAAACTTATTTGTAAGCCTACATACAAAGGGTATGATAAATCAGAAGATTATAAATCAGATCTGATTTTCTCTTGGGACTAAAACAATAGCAAGATTATACTCCTATCCAACCAAATGTCACATTCTATGCTTTTAAAAAATGACAACACTATTCTACTTAATCAGTATATATTTTTCCATTTATCAGACAACAATACATTAGTACACATAAGTCAAATGTCAAATAAGTCAGATAATGAAATATGAGCACTTTACTTTGGTGAGATAACTTATAGAGGATATTGACAAGATGAGCACTGAGGCTCTGGAGGGACAATTGATCACCCTGATTATAAAGGAGCTTAGGAAGGAGAATGGTTCCTGGGATATGATCTATGTATGGAAGTAAAAGTAGTCCTGAGAAGTCAGGGTTGTGGAGACAAAGAAAGTCCATAATTCAGTCTCATATATGAATTTAGAGCACAGGAGGTTAGTACATAGGCATAAGGGGAGAGCCCAAGGGCCTAAATGCCTGTATCCCAGATAGCACCTCTCTTCCAAGCTCTATTGACTCTGATCATCTCTGAAATATTTTCTGCTTTTCTCTGCTGATCTTTGCTTCTAGCACCTCTGCTTAGTAATAGAAAGTGCCTTCAAGGCTTTGAGTATGCCCAGAGAATGGGATTTTTGCCTCAAATTCACCAAACTATTCAAAAGTAAAATATTTCTGATTTTAAGATTTATTCACCTATAAAGACCTGATTTTTGACAAGCCAAAAATTGTACAATGAAAAAAAGAAAGCATCTTCAACAAATGGTGCTGGCAAGTCAACATGTAGAAGGAAGCACATGGATCCACTTTTATTGCTATACACAAAACTCAAGTCTAAATGAATCAA
The DNA here is from genome assembly GCA_004025045.1 of Sigmodon hispidus. NCBI lineage: Eukaryota > Metazoa > Chordata > Mammalia > Rodentia > Cricetidae > Sigmodon > Sigmodon hispidus. The sequence continues at coordinate 25,766 of PVIH01006621.1, forward strand.
AAACCTCAATATAAATTCAGTTACATTGAACCTGATAGAAGAGAAAGTGGGAAGTAGCCTTGAATACATTGGCACAGGAGAATACTTCCTAAATATAACACCAGTAGCACAGACACTGAGATCAAAAATTAATAAATGGGACCTCCTGGAATGGAAAAGCTTCAGTAAGACAAAAGACACAGTGAATAAGACAAAACAACAGCCTATAGAATGGGAAAAGATCTTCACCAACCCTACATCTGACAGAGGACTTATCTCTAAAATACATAGAGAACTCAAGAAACTAGACATCAAAATACCAAATAATACAATTAAAAATGGAATACAGATCTAAACAGAGAATGCTCAACACAAGAATCTCAAATGACTCAAATGACTAAAAAGCATTTAAAGAATTGTTCAACATCCTTCATCATCAGGGAAATGCAAATCAAAACAACCCTGAGATACCATCTTACACCTGTCAGAATGGCTAAGACTAAAATTACTGATGACAGCTTATGTTGTAGAGGATGTGGAGCAAGGAAAACACTCCTCCATTGCTGATGGGAGTGAAAACTTGTACGGCTATTTTGGAAATCAGCATGGGGACTTCTCAAAATATTGAAAATAAATTTACCTCAAGACCCAGTGATACCACTCTTGGGCATATATTCAAAGGATGCTCAATCATACTACAAGGACATTTGGTTAACTATGTTATGCTCCTCAACTGAAGAATAGACAAAGAAAATGTAGTAGGTTTACATACTAGAGTACTACTCAGCTGTAAAAAAACAATGGCATCATGAAATTTTCAGGCAAATGGATGGACCCACAAACAAATAATCCAGAGTTATGGCAGACCCAGAAAGACAAACATGGCATGTACTCACTCATAAGTAAACATCAGGTGTAAACCAAAAGATAACCAGACCACAAACCATAACTTCAGAAAAGCTAGCTGATGAGGAGGACCCTAACAGGGATACATGGATCCCCCTGGGAAAGGAAAATAGGTGAGATTTTTTTGGATAAACTCAGGGGTGATAGGGAAGAAGGGATAAGAACATGAGGGATTGTGATGGCCAAGCTGGGAGAAGGACAGAGAGGGAGAACAATGAAAGAGATATCTTGCTAGAGGAGGTCATCATGGAGTTAAGGAGAAATCTGGGGCCAGGGAAACTCCAAGGATGGCCCCAGCTAAGACTCCTAACAATAGTAAGATGGTGCCTCTATTGGCTTTCTCCTGTAATCAGATTGGTGACCATCCTAATTGTCATCAGAGAACCTTCATCCAGAACTGATGGAAGCAGATGCAGAGATCCACAGCCAAGTATTGAGCCGAGCTCTAGAAGTCAAGTTAAAGAGAGGGAGGAGAAATGATATGACCAAGGGGGTGGAGTGGGGTGGAGTGGGGTGGAGTGGGGTGGAGTGGGTGGAGTGGGGTGGAGTGGAGTGGTAAAGATCATGATGCTGAAACCCACAGAGACAGATGACCCAAGAAAGCTCTCTTGGGAGCTCACAGACCCTAAACCGACAGCTAGAAAGTCTGCTTGGCACTGACCTAAGCCCTCAGCATGTGAGTGATAGTTGTGTAGCTTGCCCTGTTTGTGGCCTCTAGCAGTAGAATCAAGATCTGTCCTTGGCATATGAACTGGCTTTTGGAACCTATTCCCTATGGTGGGATACTTCACTTACCCTTGATGCAGGGAGGAGAAGCTTGGTCCTCCTCCACTTGGTATGCCAGGCTTTGCTGACTCCCATGGGAGGCCTTACCCTTTCTGTGGAATATATGAGGGGGTAGAAAGGAGGCGAGGGAGGGAACTGGTTGAGAAGATGGAAGGGAAACTGTGGTTGGTATGTAAAATAAATTTAAAATTTTAATGAAAAAATGCACAAAAAGTGATTGTAGCTTTTTTTGTCAAGTATTGCTACAACCAAAATTTATCTTGACAGACTCTTAATTAACTTTGTTTGAAGAGAAAAATTTGCATTATGAAAATTTACTTTCCTTCTTATATCCTCTGTACATTTCCATTACATTTATCTTTTATTAGAAAAGGTTTATTTATTATGTAGAAGCACATGTATGTCTGCATACCAGAAGAGAGTACCAGATCTTATAATAGATGGTTGTAAGCCACCATATGGTTGCTGGACATTGAACTTAGGATCTCTGGAAGAGCAGCCAGTACTCTCAATCTCTGAGCTATCTCTCCAGCCCCTCTATTACATTTATCTTTGCAATGAGCAAGGGAGGGTTTTTTGCATCAACAAAATTCCATTTCAGGAATGAGCATGAAAATGATAGGAAACAAATGGTTCACTTGAGTCAGTAAGTGAAAAGTAGAAAAGAAAAGAAAATTGACATGATAGAAACAGTAAGTGTGAGATCTTGAGCACAGATGGAGAAGTGGGCTTCGTCTGCTCCTATGAAGGACAAGTTCTTTCCAGAGCATCTCAAGGGTAGGGTGAAGGGCTTTGACTAACATGGCTCCTAATTGTGCCAGTTATTCGCTACTTACTCTAATTTAAAAGGTAGGTACCCGTGCTCCTGGTAGGGATTGTTGTTCTTATCTTCCACATGAGGAAACAAAGGGCAATAAATGGTTCTTCCATCTCTTACTGCAAATGCATGGTAATGGGTCAAGACTAGAAAGCTGTGGTGAGGAGAAACGTCAAACCAGCAGACACTGAAGAAGAAGGAGGGATTGACAGAAAGTCAGAAACAAAAGGGAAGTACAGCTGGTTGCAACCCCAGATGCCACAGCATCTGGAGAATGGCCTGAGAGGAACCAGGGAACCAGGAGATGAGTTTGTAGTATGTGGCATTGTGTGGATGCACTTTGTGTGTTTAACCAGTTCTATGCTGGTAACTATTGTGGCTGTATTCAAGATGATTCAGAGAAGGCTACTGTTTTCCACAATCACTGATTATAAATGTAAAACACAACTGTGATACAAACTTTTAAATTCAATTTTAAAACTTATTTATGAATACATATCACAAGGTAATTTCTTAGAAATATAATTGCCAAGTCAAATTTTATTTTTCAATTTTTTAAGAAATGTTTTAAGAATACTGATAAATATTTAAAAATAAGTAGTATGTACTAAAAATGAACATTTTGCATGGTCAGAAGTAAACCTTTACTTTTTCACAGACTGACATAGGAATGATGTTATGCTGCTGTTTTAAGTTAGCATTCTTATAGGAGGCCAAATCATTAAAATTCCTTGGGAAGACTTCAGTCCTGTTTTTGGAATCATGATAGTAAGACTGGAATCCTGGAAAGAAATGAGTGTAGAGTTAGAAGAGAAAAAAGTAGAATGTCAATCAGCTGGAGAGAAAGTAATAGGGGACAGGAAAATCAAAAAAAAATTTAGAAGTAAGAAGAAAAAAGAAAAGAATCAGTAAATAGTATCAAGATTTAGGAAATAGCCACAGAGAGTCACTGGCTTTGGCAGAGAAATGAAAAGGACTAATTTGATTCTGGAGGTTGGGACGCATAGAAACACCGTCTATGTTAGAAACCTTGGTCATCCAGAAGAAAATCCCACCACAGAGAACTGCCAGCTCTTTAATTTTTCCCAATGATGAAGTTGGCCCACTTCCAAAATGTTAAATAATGTCTGCAATAAAGCGTTCAGTAGTTTCGAAATGACAAATGCAGTCATCCCACACCCACGCTGAACGCCCATTCTTTTACAAGTTTCCAGCCCTTTAAATGAAGACTCTAGCAATGGGAGGAAGGTCTTACATAATGAGGACAGAAGGTTATGTGTTTAAACTTATAAAATTTAATCCTCCATCCCAATATTGCTATAAGAAGTTCTATACTCCTACATATAATAAACTAATTGAAATAAGAAGCAATAAAGAAAATATGACAAGCATGAAATGAGAGTCATGAGCCCCAGGTGACTTGTCAAGTACAATGAGTACTTCCTGCAAATGCATCATATCAGTCCTTCCTCAGCCATCCCCTCCCAACACAAATATCTGAGGATGATCATGTTGCCCTAATCCATACTTTTCCAATTGTAAGACATTCCTTAAAATCATATTCTACGTGATTGACTTATATTCTCATCTCAATTTTGATCAAAATGAAACACTAGGAAGTTTCTTTCTGATTGCCTATTGGCTACCTTGACCCTTTTTCTTCACAGTCAGAAATATGAGTTACTATCTATTGTCTCTTGATACTAAGAGGGGTTAACAGACATTTGTATTAAGTTGGAGAATTATTTTCTTTGATGGCTTTGACTTCTTTGAGGGCTAGTCTTTTAGGAAGACCATAAAAAAGAATGTCTAGTTTCCAAACATTACAGATAAATATGAAAAGATAATTTGTATGGGCACAGAAAGAACAGCCTGGGACCCACAAGAAAACTTAGTATGATCAAAGTGTGAGGGAGCTGAACTCTTATTATTTATTTCTCAGACCAAGATATTTGCTTCCCAATTCAATTTCCACCAATTTCTCAATGACGTCTGGAAATACTATACTATATTAAGTCAGTAAATGTTTTGACCTATTCTCTAAACCACCAAAATTTAATCAATTCAGAGAGGGTGGGGATCCATCAAGTCAGTTATTTTAAGTGGCTCTACTTTTTTTTAAAGCAAAAATTCTCATAATTGATTAAGTGCATCACAATATTAAAACTGTAAACCCTGCTACCTACATTTTCACATTTCTTTATCATTGAGGATCTGTTATAAACTGTGGAATGTTCCCTTTGAAATACTCATGCTTATCAACTCATATGCACTTCTAAAAAACAAATTTTTTCAGATTATCATTTTACTTTTTATGTTTATGGGTTTTCATCTAAAAGTATGTGCCACATCGTACCTAATGCCTGTGAAAGGCAGAAAAGGGCATCACATCTCTTAGAACTAGAGTTACAGATAGTCATGAGCAGTCATGTGAGTTCTAGGAATTGATGCACCCAGGTCTCCTGAAAGGAGCAGCCAATGCTCTTAACTGCTGAGCCATCTCTCCAGCCCCTCTTATGTATTTTTGTCAAGATGCAATAGAACCCCTGAATTCTGACCACCAATCCCTCAGGTACCCAGATACATTTAAAAACTGAATTTAAATTCTGGGCACCTTTTGAAACATATTTTTAATTGAAATAGAATTACATCACTTTTTCTCCTTCCTTTTCCCCTCTAACACCTCCCAGTTACCTTCTTCTAACCCCTTCCATGGCCCACATCCCCATTCTAAAGTTGATGCCTCCTTTTCTTTTATTATTATTGTTATATATATATATATATATATATATATATATACATATACATGTATATGTCTGAACAAACATAAATACAATTTTCTGAGTTTCTTTTTTTCTATTTGTGTGTATATAGCTTCAAGGTTGACCACTTTGCACTGGACAACCAACAAGGGCTTCAACCCTGGGGGAGACTAATTCTCCTCCCAACAGTCATTAGTTGTCTGTAGTTCTTTGGTTGTAGAATGGGGCACCATGAAAATGTCCTCTTTTGAATTAGCATGGCTGATGGCCATTACTCCAGTCTAGTTTATGCAGCCATTTCTAGGACAGGCAGACTACCTGTTCTTCTGGCTCTTACAATCTTCCCACTCCCTTTGCCACAATGTTCCCTGAGCCATGGATGTAGGAGCTGTGATGTAAGTGCATCTGTTGGGGCTGGGCTCACTGTGATCTGCTGATCCCTGCATTGTGTCCTGTTAGAGTTTTCTGTGTTGGTCTCCATTTGCTAAAAAGAGAGGTTTCTTTGATGAGAAGTGGTAGATCCAGAGACTCCCACACAAACAGGGTTCTGGGCTTCAGAGCTGGAGCCCAAGTTCTAGACATTTTATCCAGAAGTTCTTGCTTCTAGGAAGAGTTAATGTAAGTGGGAGACCATGCCAACTAGGGTGAGAGAGTAGAACAATACTTGTTACTAAATATAAATGCTTGCTTCTCGGCAGTGCTCCAAGCCCTGGGGATAGAAAACTTGATGCTTTGTGAGAACACATTAATTGTGTTCTTAAATTAAGCAAATCTTTTCCACTATTAGTAAAGAACAAAATAAAAATGGATTTTACCTCAATCAAAATTTGTAAATGGTAGGAAATTGAGGTTTCAGCACAACCTTGAAAGTGTGGTTTTTCTATTGAAAGAAAGAGCTACAGGCCCAACGTTGGGCTAGGCACTTGAGACAGAAAAATGAAAATAAGGCCTAGGAAGATGATTTAGTGGACAAAGTGCTTATTGCACAAGCATGAGGCTGACTGGCACCCATTTAAAAGCCAGGCATTGAAAAACCAACCCCAGCACTGTACGCCAGTGGGGCAAAGGAAGATGGATGGAGACAAGCAGACCCCAGGGGCTCACTGGCCAGCCAATATGGCCAAAATGGTAAGCTCTGGGTTCATTGAGAAAACTATCTAGACAGTAAGGTAGAAGAATGATTGAAGAAGATGTCTTAATACCAACTTCTATATTTGACATGAGCAAGTATCCCCACCACACACATAACACACACACACACACACACACATACACAAACACACACACACACACACACACACACACAAACACTGACCATCTTAAAAATTTGGCAGGACAGAAAAAAGACTTTATTTCCTAAGACATTTGGGAAAATTACTATTAAGGGTGAACTATTATTAGCTTAAGGTGGATTCAAAATTTTTGCTTCTTTATTTTAAAGAAATAAACATTCATTATAACAGCCAAGACTGAAAACTGATACACCAACTGTTGACAAGATGAGAAACAGAAAAGATTCTCCAGCAACGATAATGAGATTCATAATAAATAAAACTACTTTTCTAAAACTACTCCACAGTTTTACACAGTTACGTGTTTTTTTCTGTCTCATAACCTAGCAATTCTCACAGCACTACAGAGAAATTAAACATTTACTCACAAATGTTATATAAGAATGTTCATAACAGTCTCAAGCTAGAAACAGTCCACAGACTCATCAGCAAGAGAACTATGAGAAAATTTTATTACATTTATACAGTGGAATACTACACAACAATAAAAACAGTGGGCAACAATATAAATGAACTGCAGAAATAGTAAGCTGTGGGTCACAAACAAGATAACACAAGAGAACATGCTGTATCTCCCATTTATATGAAGATCTAGCATGAGTCAAACTCATGAAACTTATGATGAAATCAGAATGGGGATTGCCTCTGGGAGTTGACTGGGATTGGCTGAAAAAGGATATGATCTCATTTCATGGTAGAATGAAAATGTTCTCCACCTTGTGTGGATGTTGCTAGACAGAATAACAGCTTCCAAAGTTAACCATGTCCCAATATACCAAACCTGTGATTATGTCAGTTCATACGGTAGAAAGAGCTTTTTAAATGTAATTAAGAGTAAAGAATTAAGATGGGGAAATTATGAGAGAGAGAGAGAGAGAGAGAGAGAGAGAGAGAGAGAGAGAGAGAGAGAGAGACTCTTACAGGCATAGGCAATGGAGGTTGACATCAGAAGAATGAGCAGAAATATAATGCTGCCAGCTTGAAAAAGAGAGACATGAGCCAAGGAACGTAGGTGGCCTTTAGATGAGAAAAGACAAGGTCATAGAGTCTCCTCCAGAGTAACCAGTAAGGAACACAGCCTTGTGGAACACTGATTTTAGTCTAGTAGGATCCATGGAAGACTTTTCACCTATAGAAGCATAAAATTATAAATCTGTGTTATTTCAGATGAAGTGTGCAGCAATTTTCCATAGGATCAATTAAAACTAATACATGTGGGGGTAATCATTTGTTAAAGCCCATTAAAATGTACATTCAAAATTGGCATGTTTCACTACTTATAAATTACATCCTATTATGCACCAATATGCATCTCTGAAAAACATGCTGAAAACCTCACAGTACTTCAGGTAGACCTTGTTTGGAAATGGAGCCATTGCAGATGTCATCAAGACAAACTCTTATCAGAATACAATGGGCTCATATAAATATATTAAGCGTTTTAATAACATACTCACCACTGTTCCCCCTCCCTTACCTCTTCTCAGTCATCCCTCAGCTTTCCCCCCACCCCATCCCCTATCTATTTCTCAGAGAGGATTAGGATTCCCTGGGTGAGTCAATGCAGTCTGGCATATTCAGTCGAGGTAGAACTAAGTCCCTGCCCCTAGTATTAAGGCTGAATAAGGTGTTCCTCTGTAGGGAATGGGCTCCAAGAAGCCAGTTCATGCACTAGGAATTAGAATGAGCTCTTGATCCAAAGTGACTAATGTTTTTCTTATAAGGGAAATAGACAGAAATGCACAGTGAAAATGGCATGTGAAAACAGGCAGAGACTGGAACAATGCTGCCAGACAAGAATGCAGGAGATGGAAGACCATCACTGGAAGGTAGGAGGTGACAGGGAAGTATCCTGCCCAGTGTCTCACTGCAGCACGGCCCTGATAACACCTTGATTTTTAATTTCTGGCTCTCAGAAGTGAGGGAAAATACCTTTTTTGTTAGTTTTACAGGTATGTTCCATGGTAATTTTTACTGCCAGTCCTAGAAAATTAATGTACACTTCAGTATCTTTTAACAAATCTGCAGGAGAAAAAGTAAAAAATAAAAAAGCTTACTTTCTATTGTATTCATCCCCCAATACAATCCTGTTTCTGTCTGTATTCTCATTGCATATATAGTGTATATATGCATATCTCTATGAATCATAAGCATGTTGCTTTTTAATCCTCACAGTTTCTGTCTTCTGAAGGTTTCTTAATATTTAGTCCAGACCAGCCTCCTGTCTAAGCCTCCAAATGCTGGTATTATAGACATGCAACTAGTCCAATTTCCTGTTCCTCTGTCCCTGTCTGTCTGTCTGTCTGTCTGTCTGTCTGTCTCTCTCTCTCTCTATGTGTGTGTGTGTGTGTGTGTGTGTGTGTGTGAAGATCTCTGTTGGCAAATTCAGGTATGTTAACACTAGCTATGATGCTTTATATTAGAGCTTCAAGACATACTCATTTTATAACATGAAGTTTGTATCTATAAAACAATAATAGCCTTTCCTCATGCTCAGGCTCCAACAATCCCCCTTCTGCTGTATTCATGAGTTCAACTTTTTTCTCCATTAACATCAAGTGAAACATACTGTATGTATACTATGTGTGCCTGGCTTGTTTCACTTAACATAATGTCCTCTAGATTCATCCATATTGCTGCAAGTAGCAAGACTTCCTGAGTCATTATGAATGAACAGTATTCAGTGTATGTATGTATATATCCTAGGCTTTCCTTATCCACTCATTTGCCAGTGGGAAATGTCTCTATGTCTTGGCTGCTGTGAACAGAGCTGTGGTGGATATGGGAGAACAGAAGTGATTACATATTGATTTCATTTCCTCTGGATACAAACCTACTGTTGCCAGTTGGCACAGAAATTATGAAAATTAGTACAGACATTATGGAGAAGAGCACAGAGCCTCCTTAAAACTAAAAATAGAACTACCACCTATTCCCGTTTTTTTTAAATTTCTATAAGCAATATGTTGTATTAATTCTTTAATCATTTTTCACATGATCTGTGTTTGTGAGCTTCATTAAACACTGTATGTGAAACACTGCAATACATTGTTTTTATTGATGTACAGAATGTACCTTAAGAACAAAGCCTTTTCGTTTGTTATTTTCTTTAAAAGCATGATTTCTTTATAAATCGTATAATTTCCTTTGTTACTCTTTTGCTATTAGAGCAATGGACACTGTGGAACATATGTAATCAGAAGGATATACACTTAAACCGGAATTTTCTAAATCAGAGATGTGTAGCTTCAACCTGATAAGATAGTTTGAAGCTATTCTGGGAAACAATGACTGTATTTACTCTCATGCAGTAATGTAAGAGCTGTTATAACTCCATCTCCTTTATGACACTATCAGCCATTGGATTTCGGTTTTGATTTTGTTTGTTTTATTTATTTGGTCTTGAGGACTTGAAAGCAGGGCCTCTAAGAAAGTGTTTTACCAACAAGAGACACCCTAGACAAGTATTTTGCTTGTAGTGTCTGACAAGCAAAAGCAAACTTACCACAAAACAAATAAAGATTAAGTTTATGGACTCTTCAATGATCTGCAAGGATCCTTTTAAAAGCCCTATAGCTAATTTTATATTAGAAATTGTGCTTTTCTTTTTCTTCATGCCCCACTCCACTGCTATTGCTGCTATGTGTAACATTTTTTCATTGTGATTTATTTACATTTCCTTGCTTTTCAGTGTAATTGAGATTGTTCTTATATATAAACTAGCATTTCACATTTTTCTGTGAGTTGTGTTTGGTCTTATGAATTATTAAGAGTTCTATTGTCTATTGGTAGTAGCCCTATTCAGGATTTAATTGGAGGTGCTGCAGAGATGGCCCAGTGGTTAAGAGCACTTGTTACACTTGCGGAGGACTGGGTTTGATTCCTAGAGTCCCTGTGGCTCACAGCCATCTGAAACTCCAGTTCCGGGAACCCTGCTGCCCCCTTCCGGGCTCACTGGGCACCAGCCACATGTGTGGTTCATGAGCATATGCAGACAAGATACCCCTCTACATATGTTATTATTATTGTTGTTGTTAAGAATATATTTTTAAAGATTGAGATGGAGCAATTGCTTCTCTAGTCTGGATCTTCTCTTTACTTTTACTGTATTGTCTTTCATGATTTAATCTTACTGATTTTAGAGTTAACAATTTTTTCCATTAAATTATGCATATTTTAGCTGGGCAGTAGTGACTTTTTAGAAAAGAAAATGCTATATAGCCCAGACAGACTTCAAGCCCACCACCTTTCTGCCTCTAACTCCTGAGTACTAGGATATCTGAACTGAACTTATCCATGTGAGTAGCCAGTAGATGGTAACCTTTGCTTACCATCATGTAACCCCTATCATAAATAACTGACTTCTGGTCAGCTCCCATTGGTTTAATTATCTCCTATGACACAAATAGAGCACTATCATAATTACTACAGATTTTTTAAAACATAAACAATATCTGCATTTTTAATGATGGTGGTACTTCAAAAGGTATAGCATGTTTCATATTGTAATATTAACATGAGTTCTTATTTTCTTTATATATATATATATATACATACATTTATTGTTTGGTGATTTTACATCATGCACCCCATCAAACTCAGTTATCAGTCCTCTCAGAATCATACCCACTCTTATGATCTCCCCATTTACAAAAACCACCCATTTATGCTGCTCATTTACTTACTGGAGCATAATTAAACTCCCTGTGGTCAGACCCTTAAAGAAAACAAGTTTTTCTTCACACACACCCCTGCCAGAGGCCATCAATGCAGAAGTGAGGCACTGTGTCATTTAGCTATGTTCTAGCCTTGAGCTCTTGCATACAATGACAGCTTTTTCTTTCTTTCTTTCTTTCTTTTTTTTTTTTTAAAGTCCACTAATGAGTGAGTGCAACCCCTGCTTCTCTTTCTGGGTTTGTGATACCTCGATCAGGAGGATATTCTCCAAATCTATCCATTTGCCTGCAAATTTTAGGATAGCATATTTTTCTTACTGCTGAGTGTAGATGTACCACAGTTTGTTAATCCATTCCTCACTTGAGGGGCATCTAGGTTGTTTCCAGGTTCTTGCTATTATGAATAGCGCTGCTATGAACATAGTTGAGCTAATGCTTTTGGGGTGTGAATGTTCATCTTTAGGGTATATGCCCAGAAGTGGTATTGCTGAGTCCTTGGGGAGATTCATTCCCAGTTTTCTGAGAAAATGCTATACTGCATTCCAGAGTGACTGAACAAGTTTACATTCCCACCAACAATGGAGGAGTGTTCCCCTCACTCTGCATCCTCTCCAGCATAGGCTGTCATCAGTTACTACAGATTTAAAATATTTTTAAAAGTGTGCTTTATTTTACTTTTGATTTGGAAGGAGCAGTCTTTCAGTTTAGATTACAATCTCTTACTGAAGGAAGTTGGAGCAGAAACCTGGCGGCCAGAACTGAAGCCGACTGCTTCCTGGTGCCTTTGGGCTCAAGATCACATGTTTTTCCTATACAGCCCAGGACCACCTGCCCAGTGACAACAGCACCCACAGTAGGTGAAGCTCTTTTTATCAATTAACAATAAAAATGTATAGCATTCATCCTAACTTTCTCAATTTTTTTTTTCTATTTCAAGCTTGGCATGACTTTTCTTAGCTTTTTTTTGTGTTACCATACAAGTTTTAGGGCAAGTTTATTCAGTTTGTAGTTTTTTCAAAAGTTATTATTATTTTTATTACTATAGAATCTAATTTAAATAAGACTATGATAGTGAAAACATACAGTTTTTTGTTTTTCCTCAAATTTGTTTATCTTTAAAGAGTCTCTAATTTCCTCTGTAGATTTCTTGTGTCTATAGATAAGATTTAGCACCACTAATCTTTGTAGCTTTTACAAGTCTCAATGGAATCTTTTAATTAAATTTTCTAGTTGGTTATCATTAGTAAATAGGAATTCCATTCATTTATCTTTGCTCAGCTTGCATTTGCCAGCCACAATCTCTCTTATTTTTTCTAAAATAAATCACTTTAGTTTGGAACAATAGTTCTGTGAGTCTATTTTTAAGTCCAACATTTTCTAGTCTTTCAGCACCCAAATCTAAACATGTAATTTGATCAAGACACAGTGCTCTGAACAAATGAGGCACACGATTGTTAAAGTATTCAAAAGCAGTTTTATGTAGTTATTAAAGAAGTGACAGAGCTATGTCATTTGACGGAGCTTACATTAAATCTCAATATACTCATTGATAACTGAACTATAAATAGAAATACTGTGTGGTGGATGATTCTTGTAAGAATTAAATGAGACAAACCCAGTAAAATACAATTACACTGTTTAGGGTTCATAGTAGGAACTCAATGTTAGTTATTATCAATAAAGTCATGAGATAGCTGGACACGGAGGCAAAACCTTTTAAATCTCAGCACTTGTGAGGTAGAGGCAAGCAGATCTCTGTGAAGTTAAAGCTAGCCTGGTCTATATTGCCAGGTCCAGGCAAGTCAGAGCAACACAGGTAGACACTATCTCAAAAAATAAAATAGATAAGTGGTACTTAAGCTAACTCATTTTCTTAGTAAGTATATGTATGAACCAGATTTTAAACATTGGTTAAATTAGCGTACAACAAACTTCAGAATTCTTCCTATGTGGACCTGAATGTATCAGATATAACTCACTCAGTAACTGCCAGTTATTCTGAAAGTGATTTTCATGAGTACTAGAGATGACATGGTACCCAGAAAGGACCCCTCCGTGCTTGAAGCTGTCATTCTGATGAAGAAGTCCAACATCACACAAGCATATAAATGTGGATATTTAAATTATGGTGTGATTTTTAAGATACTAGAGTAGAAAGTCATAAAGGTTTTTTTTTTTTTAAATCAGGAAGGCAAACAAATTCTTTCTGAAGAAGGAGGAAGTCAGATAATAAGACAGCCAGAAAAGGAAGGAGTGTATCTCAAGCAAAGGACTGCTATCAGAAAGGAATGTGCAAACTCGGGGAACCAGCAGTGGCCACTGAGGCAGGTGTGGAGGAGACACTGGGGAAGTGTCAGCTGTGATGGGAACCTGGGCAGGATGATACTATGCAAGACTTTGAAGGTCTTAACTCTAAGTATAATCATTAGCTCCATGAAGAGGCTAGCATGAATAGTTCATTCTGACTAGTGGGTTGGGAACGGGGAGGGGGGGCAAGAAAGGAAACAGAAAAGCATTAAGGGGCTCTTGCAAAAGATGTTGATGCCTTGGGTGGTAAGGAGGTAATATGATGGCTTTGCATTGGCAGAGGGACGATTGAGCAGGTGATGTGGCTAAAGGTGAACAGACTGTCTACAAAAGGAATGATCTCAGGGTTTCTGACAGGAGCAGACAGATGTTCTTTCTTAAATGGAAAACAGAGTTAGGGCTTATTTTAGAGGCAAAATCAAGGGCTCAGACTTGGGTATGTCAGGTTTAGGTGCCATCAGGGTGTTCCTGCAGAGGTCCTGAGCAAGTCTGGCTGGACTTAGAAATCTGAGAGCCACTGGAGATGTGGAACTTTTATTTATGGAAAAAGGGAGAGAAAGACAGCAGAGTCCAGGACAGAACTTTGGGAACACTGAAGAAGGGGCAGGGTCTGCAAGCAGCTGGCAATGAACGATAAAGTGGAAAATGAAGTTGGGTAGAAAGACATGTGAAACTTTTAAGGCAGAGACTGTGAAGGGAGAGGAGCAAGGTCAAAGGCTAAGAGGTTAAACAAGAGTCCTGAAAATATTTATGGGCTTTAAAACAGAAGGATCACTGCTCTTAGCAAGAGCGGCGGTGGAACAGAAATCAGACAGCAAACAGAGCCTTCCTAGCTAGAGCCTTTATTGTACAAGGAGTTAACTTGTACATACGGCTTTAGTGGCTACTAAGTTTTGTGGAGTTACCCAGCCAAGAAACAACACCCCACAACTCCCATCTCCATTGGTAGGTGAAATGTCAGGGAGATAACACTTATGAAGATTTTTTTTAACATGGTTGTGCAAATCTCTGCAAACCAATGAAATTTCTGCCACACATACACACACAAGTGCAGTGGGTGGTTTAATCTCCCCAGGAACTCAAGGAAGCTGTTATCATCATCACTTCTGCTGATCAGCGACTCAAAGGTCAAGACCATATTGGAGTCTTTCCATTGTTGTAAAAGTTAATGAAAGTTAATTATTAAAGCTGGCAGAAAGGTAATTTGCCCATCGCTTTATATAACCTATATATATATAGACATTTTAGAACATATGGAAGCATGCAGAGCCTATAGACCCAACTAGATGATGCACACTGTCTCCTAGAACAGAACTGCTTCCACTATTTCTGAAGCTCCTCACTGAGTATATCCAGGTAGGAACCAAACTTAATAATCATTGTACTCAAACTGATTTGCTTCAAAAGTATTTTTGCTTATCATGGCTTATTTAAGTTACTGTTACATTCTTGAGTTTATGAGTATTTTGAGTAATTTCACTAATAGGCTAAAAAGTGTCTGGAGAACTAGCGATGTGAATTCAATATTTGAGGAGCCCTAAGTTTTCAAGAAAATGGTTGTGAGCATTGTTACAACTTACATAGTCTTTTCAAAGACAGTAGTGGATTTTTCCTTATTTGTTCAGATAATTCTTCTAATTATCCACCTAAACTTGGCTTTATATGTAGGCTATCTGCTCTAAAAGGCTGAAAAACACAGCAAGCTTCTAGGAAAAGTTGTCAACAGGAGGTAGAATCGCCTGTGAGAAGGGATTTAGAAAGACTACCTGTCCCAGACATGAGGGCTTTATCTTCCAAACACTCGACAAAGTCCAACACCAGAGGGAAGGAGAAAAAGAGACAAGAGCAACAGCAAGGGCAGAGCAGGAGCAAGTGAGGTGGGAGAGTTCACATTGACAGTACCTGAGTGCCCACTGCACTGACTAATGTCAGATCATGCTATCATTGATCAGTGCTCACTAGATTTTAGTTCATTCTTCTAAGTGCCAGAAAGTTTTATTTTACAATATTCTTGTTGGCTCGTTGGTTTGTTGAGTTAGAATCTCAACATGTAACCCAGGCTGATCTCAGATTCACTATGAAGCCCAGGCTGATCTTGAATTCACAGATATTTTCCTACATTAACCCTCTGGATATTAGGATTACAGACATAAGCTCTCATACCCAGCTTCATAATGTTTTTATATGTATAAATAAACAACATACTAAAACATTAGACAAATTTTTTTTCCAAAGGAAATTAGTCATTTGGAGAAATAGTGAAGGTAACAAACACATAAAAACCTATTTAATAGCTTGTCATTCACAAGTGTGAATGGATCTGCTGTCATCATGTTTTTTGAGATAGGGTCTTACTCTGCATCCATGATAGCCTTATGATAGACTCTAAGACGGCATCAAATTCATGGCCATTATCCTGCCTGGATTGAACACCAAATCTGGATTAATATGGCTATTTACTTTTGTTATTGTGTTTTTGAAACAAGGTCTCATTCTGTAGCTCTCTGTCTGTCCTGGAATTCACTCTGTAAACCAAGTTGGCCTTGAACTCACAAAGAAATCTACCTGCCTCTGCCTCCCAGTGCTGGGATTAAAGGTGTATATCACTACGTCTGGCTATAATGGGCATTTTAAAGTTACTAGAATAAGTTCACAATAATAGAGTCTAGCATTTGACTACAATAAAGATTTTGCTTCTCTAAATGGAGATAAAAATATAAGCTTCCCTTTGCCTTGGTTTCATTTTGCTAAGGTCCAAAGATTGGGACAAACCAAGTGACTTCAAGATAGAATCTCAGGCTACCTTGACTCACTCTTGTGGGGTGACATTGAGATATGGGGCTCTATATTCGAGGACAGGATGCTCTCCTGGAGTTCTACATTCTCAGCTCATGTTTTCTCTCTCCAGAGCAGGGCTGGCATGCTTCTACATGAACACACAGAGATATATATGCAGTACAGTGGGTCTGTCATCACGAAACCCGGCTTTTTGCCTCTGGCTCTGTAACTTGCTAGTGAGAGTCAAGAAAGCCATTTGCTTCCCCTCATCTCAGCTTCTGTGTGTGAGCTGGCTGGCAATAATAATACCTACCTTGTCTGCATGTAGGAAGTGAAAGACCTCAGAAAAGCACAGGTCTTATGAGAATGGCGAGATGTTCTCTTTACTGCCCTCTAAACCTACTGGTCTGAAACTTGTTATTGTGTCTCCAAGTGTGTTTCTAATGATTTCTCTTCGGGGCCAACAAAGTCTTCTCTGAGGTTTTATGATATCTCACTTCCCACGTGCTCTAAGGCTCATAATCATTGCACAACATCATGGCCTTCCTATGACATTGTCATACATGTGTACCATATATTACTGTCATATTCAGCTCTACCACTCTGTTGCCCACCTCCCACTGATTCCCTTATTCTTCTCAAACAGTCCCCTTCTATTTTCATTTAAGACAGGATGAGTAAAAGCCAAGCCATCTTTCTGAGTTTGGCTTATTTGGTTAACACTATGACCTCTGAAGTCATTCATTTTCCTGAAAACTATATAATTTTGTTCTTTATGGCCGCATATGAATACATATCTGCCATATTCTCATTATCTATTCACCTGCTGTTGTATACCTAAACTCATTCCTAACTTAGTTATTGAAATAGTGTGCAATAAACATAGGTATGCAGGTATTTCTGTTGTGTGTTGACTTAGATTCATTAATGTATAAACCCAGGAGTGGTTTAGGCAGATCACATGCTAGCTACATGTTTAATTGTTTTAAAAACCTCAATACTAAGGGCTGGAGAGATGGTTAAGAGCACTGACTGCTCTTCCAAAGGACTGGGGTTCAATTCCCAGCACCCACATGGCAGCTCACAACTGTCTGTAGTTCCAGTTCCCAGTTCCAGGCAAACAGCAAGGCAAATTTAATTAATTATTAATTAATTAAAAGTTTAAAAAAAACCCTCAATACTGATTCCATATTTGCTGCACTAATTTACATTCCCAGCAACCATGAGAAATCCCCTCCCCTATCCTATATCCTCAATATCTCTGCTAAGTCCTGCTTCTTCCTCATTATCTCTTACAAAGAATGGGGGTAATGTTCCTATGGCCTAACTCATGATTCACATCTACATTAAATGTTCCTCAGTTCCAACTCGTATTCAAAATTATTCTTTCATTATTAAGTGCCCCAATAATTTTATGTATATAAACTTGAGTTTTAGGACTATATTAAGTGTGAATAAATATTTTGTTCATATTTTATTTCATTTTAGAAAATCTTGAATTTTTGCTGCATGAACAAATTTTTACAAAAGAAAAATGAAAGAAAACAAAAACACTAAGATTTGAAATTTGCTCTATGGAAACTCAGTCTTATTGGGGAGAAAACCATGCAAAGTAATGACAATATAGTATGATACGGAATAGAAATACGTCTAGGGTACTTTCAAGAAGGAAATGGCTAACTCCAGCTGACAGATCCCATGAAGCTTTGCAGCTTCTTTTTTATCATGTTCCTGAAAAACTATAGATCAGTCAATGCCTGTTGAAACAATGAAGAAAGGAATTAGTATCAGGGATCACAGATAAAGAAAACAATGTGGGCAAACACATAGGATGCTAAATTTCATTGTGTTTTAGGAACTTACTTGAGACAAAGGAAAATAGAGTAGGTTTATGGTAAGTAAGAGCCCAAATAAATATACAGGTTCTCCCAGACCTAAGAAGTTTAGATTCCTCAGAAAACATTTTAAACTTCTTGGTGAGAATGGAAAATTACTACTTTTTGGAGATAAGCTCAGAATAAACGTGAAAATTATAGAAAAGTTGACAGCATAACTGTATTTTAGTTAGGGTTTCTATTGCTGCCAAGAGTCATCTTGACCACAGAAACTCTTATAAAGGAAAACATTTAATTGGGGCTGGCTTACAGTTTCAGAGATTTAGTCCATTATAATTATGACAGTGTACAGGCAGACATAATACTGGAGAAAGTCCTGAGAGTTCTACATATGGATTGGCACAGATAGAAGAGAGAGACCCTGAGTTTGCCTTCAACATCTGAGACCCCAAAGCCCACCCCCAGTGACACACTTTTCCAACAAGGCCACATCTACTCCAACAAAGCCGCATCTTCTAATAGAGCCACTTCCTATGAGCCTATGGGGCCACTTCTTTCAAACTACCATACCATGTTTCCAACAGGTCTTGGGTGGCTTTGTTGCATAGACACAGTGGTAAATTGAATCTTCACTGTCCATATAAAACTCAATCAAAGATGTTACCTAGAAAATCAAGGCTGAGAAGTCTTTGTGCTTTAGGTGACCTTAGAGAACATCCTATCAAAAAGATAAATAGCTTCTTCCCTCTAAAATTAAGAAAACCAAGGCTGGAAACCCAGTTCATCAGCACCAAATACCTGAAGCCAGGCACATTTGCCTGATAAATTCTTAATTCTGTTTTGTTTGAGGCTGGCTTTAGATTCCTGATTCTCTGGCCTAAACCACCCAAGTGATGGAATTACTGGTGTGTACCACCATGGCTAACATGTTTCATTCTTTTCTGTGTACTTCCTAAATTAAACTTGACTCCCTCATTGGGTGAGGGAGTCAAGTCTATGATGAGCAATATAATGGGTGAGAATGTTGGAACATGGACATTTCAGAGTCTAACATCAAGCTAAGACTGATCCACGTTTCACAAAGATGAAGACCTCAATATATAAACAGACCTCTTAAACTAGCGATGTGAAGCATGTGCTGTGCATGCTCTTACTGTGGACACTAAACTGTGCTTTAGCCACATAAACAAAACCAAAACAGAAAAAAGAAACACATCCTTTAGCAGTTTTGTCTTGGACACAAATAGAAACTGCCTCTACATCCTCACGTTTCTCACTCTAGTCCTGTTACCTTTAAGCATCTTCTGTGTAAGACTATCAACCCTGTTTCTGTCAAATGACCTGGCCTTCAAACAGTTTTGGATGCTAAAATAGCCTTCAAGCAATCATCACAGAAGGGCAGAGGGAAAGTGTTTCCATAATAGTAGCTGTGTATTTATGTCTCTCAAAGAAATAGCTAAGATCATGTTGATGGCATAGACTGGCGATCTTTCTATGCTTCAGCAGTAAATGAGAGGCAAGTGGATCATGGATTTAATTGGAAAGTATTACCCACCCCAGACTGTGATCCCTTCTGACTTCTTTTGCTAACATCTCGCTATGCCTTCCTCTGCTACTTCCCAACTACTCAGGACCTGCTCTTGACCTCTCTGACGCTGACATTATCATTTCCTGATCCCATCCAGCTTCACACTGGCCATAATCAGAGCCTTTTTGTGCTTTTGATTATGAACCCTGTCTAACAGTTACCTGGGATCTTACTGGGTTGTGGTCACTAGAGCAAGTGTTCTGCTTTCCCTTCCTTCCCTTAAACACTTCCCAATTGCAGATTTCCAAACACTGTGTAATCCTCTTCCATAAAACATGGAATAAAACTGGCTTACCTCTGCTTTTTTTCACTGCCTAGCATAGGGGTGTTTTGAGATCCAGGAGAGGAGTGGAGCAGTGTTCTCAATTCATGTCAAGCAGAGTGTACGCTTTTAGTGGTATCTCCTCATATATGTGCCTTAGCTTGAGTAACTTTTCAGAGATGGTATTACTGAGAGTTCCTTTGTGTAAGAATAAAAGCACATGCTTCCTGGGTTCAACAAAATAAGGTTGCTAGCATCACTAAGAGAACTACCAGTTCAAATGAGTTGTTACCCAACAGAACAGATAGAGCTCTGAGACCACAACACTAGATAAATGCTGAATTGGAAAGATCAAAGCTATCAGGCATGCTCTGCAGAGTACAGAAGGCACAGTGGAGGCTCCTGGGTGACTAGAGATGAGGCTGGTCATAATCAGGTGGAACTCTGAGGGGTGTGGAAGGAATGTGTCCATGTCAATTATTTAAGTTATCAAAATGTTACTAATATATTAACATTTAGCTCAATTGAGAAACTGGACTTTAGAGGTTAACTCAAGAATTAAATTTTTGATAAAATATTTTTTAAAGCAGAAGATGATAAATGTGGGTCATTTGGCACATGTAAATCTACATATATGTACATGTGTATCTATGTACATTAATAGGTAGTAGATTAATAATTACATAAAAGACAAATAAATTTTTAAAATATGCAGCTTGGGAAAGTAAATAAAAATGGAAGCATTTACAAATAAAGCTCAAACTTTTCAGATTGTTTGGGGCAAAGCACTCCAAGAATGAATTCCAGTTACCCAAAGAGAATCAAACCACAAAAGTAAAACAAAACCCAAAAGTTCATTAATGGTAGTATAATATTTGAAACTGGAATTGTGGATTCCAGGAACCAAACATAATTTCTCCCCAAGAATTTCTGGAAAGAAAAGTGAACCATGGGAGTGAAAAATGAGTTAATAAAATCATTTGAATTCTTCAGTAAGTTGCACCCAAGAAGCACAGCCATGATAGATGACATGTCCTCATGACTGTGTGGAGTTTGTTCAGCTGAGGTGCATCTGGATGGTTGACTCCAGGCTCATAGTATTTGTTGCCTATTAGGTGTGAGACAGCAGCGTTCTGTCTGGTACTTAGGTTCTCATAGGTCTTAAGCCCCCCTGAGGAGGAAGCTGTCTCCATTGTGCAGTAAAGGGCCAGAGTTCAGGCTCTTGATCTATCTGTAAGTAGGAGGAGTGTTAAAGAGCCAGCTGTGGCCATCTCAGGAAGGCACTAGATAAGAAGTTATTCCTGACATTGCTGTCAATGATTAAAAAAATATATATATGAATGAATGAATGTAGAGATAAATGAAATCATACTTTGTCAGAAAGAAAATATAGTAGCCAAAAGAAAAAAAAATGCACTGTCAGGGTCTTTATAGGGAAGAAAACTACCAACCTTCTGTGAATGCCTCAGTAGGAAATGTGATTAGAACAACCAAACAGTGAGCTATCCCCCTGTACATCTACAGCCACATACAACAGGAGAAGTGCCATTTTGAGTCTTTCTCCTCACAAGGCTGACTACTTTGGAGTCCTCACTCTAGGTAGCCTTTGCCATGTATTTACAGCATCAGAAGTCACTGAACATGAACTGATTTTAAATGCTACTGTCCCAGACACAGTGTTGGCAACTGGCCAAGGGCAAAACCAAACAAAACCCATGCTTTTTAGTGCAAAGAGCATGCCAGTAGGGTAGGAGACTTGGAAGTGAGGAGGACACCAGGCTGAAGGGAGACTCACAAAGAATACTAAAAGTCACAGTAAAGTTCAATATCCAGTAGGCTAAAGAAAGAAGCACACGCCAGCAGAGGCCTGTTTACGAGGGAAAGTTAGAGGATGTTAGGAAACTATCATGGGAAAGAAACATGGGTGATCAAACGGAGATCTGTTGAGGCCAAGAACTGAAGTCAGTCTCTGGTTCCTGTTATAAGGTGAAGGTCGAAAACATGCTGAAAGACTCTGGTAGGAAAGAGCAGAGTGTAACAAGATACAATCTAGCATGAGATAATTCTCAATCACTATGATTTAAGTCAAAGAACAAAACTGACCCTCCTGGGTAGGTATTGCAGAACCAAGATTAGGAGGGCAAATACCAGCATAATGTTCTTCAGTCATGTTTATATTGGAAAATAACCTACATGTCACAGAAGAAATGGGTCTAAAAATGGAGGTCCCATTTTTGACATGGTTAGTTATATGAAGAAAAGACAGTTATAGCAGGTGAGAATATACTTAATTATTTTCTCATTTGTAGGATGAGAATAATAGTAATAATTAATGCCCCAGAGAACTGTGAGTACTAAACTGGTAATATACATGAAAGGTTTTATAAAATGATCTTCTTAAATTATAGAAGCAAAATAGAGTCATGAATACAAATTTTGATACTTTGTATCAGTGCTTCTCAACTTTCCTGATGCTGAGACCCTTTAACACACTTCTTCATGTTGTGGTGACCCCCAGTCAAAAAATTATTATGTTGTTACTTCCTAGCTGTAATTTTGCTACTTTTATGAATCATAATATAAATATTTTTGAAGTTAGAGGTTTGCCAAAGAAGTCACAACCTACAGGTTGAGAACAACTGAATTATGTAGAAAATATTATTTATGATTAATTATTCATTTACCTGTTTATTTTGTGGTACAAAGAATTGAATGCATGGCCTCATATATGCAAGTGTCTACACTGAGCTATATTTCCAGCCCCAATACATGTTAGCTGTTAGAATAATCATCATGTGGTGAACCCCTGAAGCATGTCAGATATAGCAGTCGAAGTTTTGAAATTTTTGAAAATTCTCAGTCTCCAATCCTTAAAAACATGAGTATCATCATCTCAACATATAACATAGGTTCAAACATGTTAAGTCAGTTGCCCACAGTCTTAGAAAGGACCTTGTGAGCCATAAACCATGTAAACAAAGTCATACTTTGTCTGTACATAGTTTCCTTTGAATCCCAGGAACCATAGGAATACAAATGGACTATATACTTGATATTTACAAATTAAAACCATTTTAAGTCTTATTAAAAAAAAAAGACTCTGATGTGTAAATTAGAGCAACTTGATCAGAATTAAAGTGAAATGGATAGGCTTTAGACTATCTCACTGTTCCACTACGGTATCTTTGGAAATACTTCTAGAAAGAAAAAGGTTGAGGTAAACTGTTTAGTAAGTAAACCTACATGATTTATTGCTTTTTGGCTGTACATCTTGAATCTCAGCATTTTGGAGGCAGAAGTAGGTAGATCTCTACAAGTTCAAGGTGAGCCTGGTCTCCATACCGAGTTCCAAGCCAGACAGAGTTACAGAGTGAGACAAACTACCTCTAAAATAAAAATAAAAATAAAAATAAAAATAAAAATAAAAAAGAAATCCTTGCTTATTTCCTCAAAGAAGCCGTGTCAGCTCTTTGAAGGAAAAAATGGTATCACATGGCAAAACATGACCTAGGTCCCTTAATCCTGCCTCTTTTGATCTCAAAAGGTGGTAACATTCAGTTCGGAGCTCACTCATCTGTAAATTGCATCACATTATCTCTGAGTTATTTAAGAAGCAAGCTCTGTTTGGTTTCAGGCATTTTAACTTGCTAACGGCAAGAAGAAGTGTTCACCACATAGTTTCAAAGGTCTTCCTACTAGCCACTGTCACCAGGGAAAGCAAAATGCTCGAAGCCATAGGGAATCAGTACATAGTGGCCAGACCAGTGTATTCCACAAGCACTTTTGGAGAAGAGTTCAAGAAGACGCACAGACACCACAAGACACTCCTGGATCATCTCAAAGGGTGCTGTAGGTAAGAGACTCACTCCTACGGTACTGGAATGAGGAAGAAAAGAGCAATTTCTCTTAATTTTTCTAGCTTTCATGCTTTCCTTTCTGGCTCCAGTCCATAGCTCCGGGAATCTGTCAGTCTTGACTTTCCAAATCTCTTGTTCTATGCCTGAGATGAAAAGGCAAAAGGAACAGACCATTTCAGCCAGCAGCACAAACAAACTCCTTTCAAGTCAGACACTAGCAGATGGAAACAAACGAATTCTCAGTTGAAACGCTGCAGAGGACAACTAAGGATGACATATAAATTCTGTTAAAGCTAAAGAAAAGCTGGCATTTTCCTTTTTAAAAAGTTTAGTTGGTAGTGACCAAAACTTTTGGCAGAGAAAAGAGGCGATTGTTAGTGGGTATGAAATCACCAGTTTCATCTTTAAAATGATGACATCTTTGCCAATTTTCTACCTGCTCTTAGGAACCAAACTTAAAATTTAATATTAATTCACTGATCTGTGCCTTTCAATGTTTTCAGATGCTCCTCACAAAAGGCCAAGAAAATTGCCCTGTCTTTGTTCCCCATAGCATCTTGGTTGCCAGCATACAAGATAAAGGAATGGCTTCTGAGTGACATCGTTTCTGGCATTAGCACTGGGCTGGTGGCTGTACTACAAGGTAATTTTTTTCATTTTTTTCTCTTTTACTTTTTCTTTTATATTAAAGATATAGTCAACATACCATAAGATTCACCCTTATAGTTTGTGTGTGTGTGTGTGCGTGCGTGCATGTGCACACGCTAAAGCAAGGCTTCACAAATGCTAGGCTTGCATTCTACTAACATTTACACACCTAGCCATATATACATATATATGTATAATTCTATGGTTTTTAATGTATTCATTAGGTTGTCTAACATCTAACATCATTAATTATAGCATAGTTTTACTGCCTTCTCCTGTCTGTACCCCCTCATATACACACCAAAATTTTATCCTTTGATAGATACTTCACACTCCTTCCTCCATTCATTACTTTAACACTTTCCATATCTATGAATTTTCCTATTTTAGATATTTTGTGCAAATAGAATTGTAGGTTTACTTGGTGTCTGAGTCTTATCTTTTAGCATAATGTTTTCCAGTTTATTCATATTGTAACAAGGACAATATTCCATTGTATGGTCATGCCACATTTCATTCAACATTTAACTCATTTCTATTCAGAGGTGATACTGAATAAAGCTTTTATTGACATTTGTTTGTACCTCTGTGTAAAAATACGTTTAAATTGCTTGGACATATACCTAGGAGTGTAAGTTCTAGGTCCTATGGTAACTCAATTTTCCGCACTTGTAGAGATGCACAGCTATATTATTTTCATTCCTCTTAGCAGCACACATGCCTACAGATGCTTCCACACCTTACTGATTGCGATCTTTTTTACCTTTGCCATTGTAGTGGGTGAGAAGTGGCATCTCATTGTGGCTTTGATTTGCATTTCTCTAATAGCTAATGATGTTTAAGTATCTGATGTTCTTTTACTGTGCTTATTACCCCTTTGCATGTCTTTGGAAAAATAAGTTCTCAAATCCTTCATCTTTTGTCTTGTTTTGTTTGTTTGGATGGTACTGCAGAGTTCACACCCAGGGCCTGACACATACCAAGCAAGAACTATGACTAAATTAGATGCTTAGTTCTTGCTGCTATAAAAATGTGGATTGCCAGGGCTCAAGGTGTGACTTGGTTGGTAGAGTGATTGCCCATTATGCCCAAATCCCTAAGTTCCACTGCCAGAACAATATAAATCAGGTGTTGTGGGCTACGCCTGCTATCCCAGCACCCAGGAGGTGGAGGCAGGAGGGTCTATAAACTATATATATAGCATGTTTGAAGCCACCCTGGGCTATAAGATGCTTTATTTTATTGTAGAGTTACAAGGGTCATTTGTATATTTCTGACACCCAAACTTCATCTGATATATATTTGCCAACAGCTGTTTTTCATTATCTGTTGTCATTTCGCTTTCTGTCTTTAGAACTGGAAAAAGGAAGAAGGCTGAGGCAGAGTCTCATATAGTCTAGGTTGGCTTCAAATTCCTGATCATCCCCACCTCCCAAATGCTACGATTACAAGCATGTGCCACCATGCCTAACCTAAAAGAGGATTCATTATAGCCATTTCTGTGTCTTTAATGTGATTAGGGGAGAGGAGATTAAGCCCAGGGCAAATATACTAAAATTGAGCTGCAGCCCAGTTCCCTAAACATTCTTATTTTGCAGGAATGGGAAGTCAAACTAAGACATCTACATGCTAGGCAAATGCTCTATTGCTGAGCTAAATCTGTTGATTAAAGCTCACTTAGCTGACAGCATCCTTTGAGTATGCTTTTGTTTCCCAGTGTTGTGATTAGACTCAGCACACCCTACGTGTTAGGCAGGAACTCTTTCAACTGATCAATGTTCCCACTGAAACATTTTTATTTTCAATTCTTTGATTGCTTGTGCTAAATAAAGCCTTTCTGAGAGACTTCAAAGTTTCATACTCATGTGTCCTACTAATGATGTTAGTTTTAGTTCATGTGTTTATATCCTTGACACATTTGAGTTAATGTGACTTCACTCAACCTACACCAGGAGAACCTGATGAAAACTGAAGACCTGGCTGTTGTCTTTCTAGGTTTAGCATTTGCTCTGCTGGTCAACATTCCTCCAGCCTATGGCTTGTATGCAGCCTTTTTCCCAGTCATAACCTACTTTTTCTTGGGCACTTCTAGACACATATCTGTGGGTAAGTCAATTACCAGACAGATTTATGCTGGTTTTATTTACTTTTCATAAATTCTATTAGAAACTCACTGGAAATTCCAAATGATACCTAATTCAGAAGACTCAGAGTTTCCTGAAAGACTTAGGGCTAAGGCTGGTTATACCCAGTAGTTTGCATTATTCATTCTTGGTTTTGAACGGCACTTCAAGTATAGGGAGATGTATACTAACAATTTCCCTTTGATTAACCAGGTCCTTTTCCAGTTCTGAGTATGATGGTGGGAGTTGTAGTTACCAGAATGGCCCCAGGAGACAGTACTGCTCCAGAGTTGTCCTCAGGCTCAATGGAAAATGACTCATTGATACAGGAGAGGATAATGGTGGCTGCATCAGTAACCGTTCTTTCTGGAATCATTCAGGTGAGTCCGATGCTGGTATGATTTGTCTGCCAAAGACTGTTTGTCTTGACTAGACCCTTTCTGACTAGATCTTTCTGCATCTCCTTCTTCCTATGACTCTTCCTCATCTTTGGGTTTGCATGCCCCCATTGGGTGGACCACAGAAAGTATGTTTAAATACCGTTCTTATTTATTCTCTGAGAATTGTATATGATGTATGTTAATTTTATTCTCTTTCCTCCTCTAACTCCTCCCGGGTCATCCCAGACTCCTCAAGTTTTATGAAGTGTCATTAACCACATAATCAAGACACAAACAAACACAATCTAGATAGAAGTAAAAGTGGCAGGATGAAGGTTGTAGATGGTGAGGAGGGAAGTGCTAATTAATTCAATAAAAATATATTAGAATCAGTGTCATCATCAAATGTAACTATAAAATGACACTAAAAGCTTTGGAAGTTTTTCTTTCTTTTTTAAATTTTTTTGAGATTTTATTTAATTTAATGTTTGTGCATTTATTTAATTTGATGATTTCCATGTTGTGCAATGTCCACAGAGACCAGAAGAGGGCCTCAGAGGCCTTGAGGGTCTGAACTGGAGTTACAGCTGGTTGGTTGTTAACTATGTGTGGCTGGGATTTGAACCTCTAGGTGCAAACTGAAGAGCAGCCAGTGCTCTTAACTACTGAGTCATCTCTCTAGGTGCAGAAATTTTTCTTTCTAATGCTTCAGTTACTACTATAATTAATTGGTGCTCTGCTTTTTAAACTATCCATATAAAAATCTTGGAAAGTAACATGAGAATGCTATGGTGAGACTGCATCTTCCTTCCCAGTCTCCAGTGCCAACACCATCAAGAACAGTGAAAATGACATGGGTTTCTCAAGAAGTCAGTTGAGATTCCAGTGATGTCTTTGCTTAAAACCATTTCTAACAGAAAAGAAAAGTCAATTGTATATGGACACAAGTGTAAAGTCAATTGTATATGGACACAAGTGTAAAGTCAATTGTATATGGACATGAGTGTGAAGCCTGTTGACAAATCTTGTGATCATTTGTTTCTCACACACTCTTGAGTGTGAACAAGTGGAACCCAATTTGGACTTTGTGTCACTGAAGTTCTGTCTGTATTTCGTAGACATGAGTGTAGAAGGCAGGTCAAATGATGGCTGGAAGCAGAGTCCCCTCACTACACTCACTGTAACAGTGACACTTTGGAGACAATGAGCACCTTTGTTCCCTGGCTAAGACCTCACACTTTTAACATGCAGCATGCAATGATGTATTTGTTTTCTACATTTATGTATGTATGTGAGGGCTAGGTTCATAGAACAACGTTTGGGAAGTGATTATCTCCTTCCACCATGAAAGCAAGTACTTTAACTCTCTGAAACATCTCGCCAGCGCCAGTCATATGTTTTCTAAGTAAACTGAGTAACTTGTTACACTCACCCATGCGTGCCTCAACAACAAATTTATGAGGACTGATTTTGCTATACAAGGCTCATGGTAAGTCTTCTAAAGATACTACACCTAAAAATAACGAGGCAAGCAAGGAAATCCTTGATGGTCCTGATACTTCTGGAAACATGAGACTTATATACTATCTGGACACCATGTAATGTTCCTCCTGAGGGATGGAAGAGAAATACAAGAACAATTCTGAATGGCAGATGTGCCAGGAGACACAGGCATTGGATTCTCTAAGGGATGTTTCCATGAACTGAACTTCACGTTTAGAAGAGCTGTGAATGTGAGCCTTTGGCTTGGTGATGTGCACCCCAAACCTGTACTGACAAAGGATTTTGTCTTTCTCTCTTCAGTTGCTCTTGGGGGTTCTGCAGATAGGGTTTGTGGTGATTTACCTGTCTGAGTCCCTAATCAGTGGCTTCACCACAGCTGCTGCCATTCATGTTTTGGTTTCTCAATTGAAATTCATGCTGCAGCTGACCGTCCCGGCACACAGTGACCCATTCTCTCTTTTCAAAGTAAGTATTCCTGTCATTTAAACAATACCAAAGGCATGATGTTCTTCAATTACAGCACTTGGGAGACCAAGGCAGGTGGATCTCTATAAGTTCAAGGCCAGTTATCTTCCCCCCGCCCTCTGCCACAGAGAGAGAATTATATAAAGTCCTGTGTCTGCAATCCAGTACAGTTAAACAGTTAAGCATCAAATTAAGATACTATATATAGAGAAAAGTTTTAAATGTATATGGAGAAAGCTTTTGACTTAATTTCTTCTTTTTAATCAGCTTTTTAATTTTGAGACATTAACCAGAACTTTGGACGCTGACACCTCTCTCTGATAACCTCAAAAAATGGTCTTATTTGGCCTCAAACCTCACTGAGAAATAGCAGAATAGTGAGCTTGATAAGGTGGGAATCAGGCAGAACTAAACAGAAACCTGATTGGTTCATGACAAGTGACTTCCAACTACTCCCAAACTCCATCCTAGTGTGGACTAAAGCAGAGACAGACAGCTACCAATTAGGCTGTTAGACTGGGTGCTCCTTTTGTTGGGGTGAAAAACTATTGTGTTTGGAATCAATCTGCTCCCTTAAAATTTCAGCTTGGTTGTGTAGCATTTAGCATGAATGATTCCATTTTATTTTAGTCTAGTCTGTTGGGGCCTAGGGAAGCAGTGCAGTATAAAACAGTGGCATCCTACCAGTTTATCAGCAAGTAGTATTCTCAATCTTTCCTGAAGGATAGTCTTTGGGATTCTGAGACAGCACCTGCTCCCACACAGAAGTATTCCAGAACTGGGATATGCATAAAATTCCAGCTTAGGTCTTCTTGAGCTGTCTTGAGTCTGTGGTTATACAAATCAGCTTCCTTCCAGAAGGCTCTAGATAGTGCTGGCATTTTCTATCTGACCCAGAGAAGGTCTGTATTGTGAAAGAATGTACTTAAAAAACAAACAAAAATGCTCAGAAATTAGACATTTCTTGGACAGAAAAGTAGAAAATTCTATGAAATAAAAAACAATGCTATTGCCTAGCATGGGTGCAACCTTAGATATGGGTTCAACATCCAGCACTGTGAACAAAAGATAAAACAAAAAGCCAATGAGACCTAGGGGCAAAGGGATCCACTGGAAAACCATAAAAAATACCTACAAAATTTGATACCAACTAAAGATCTTTTTAGACACATCCCCAAAGCAATGCTTGGCTAACTCACCGCCATTGTACTTCCATGACAGCCCTGCAGTTTGAGGGCTCAGACATGACAGCAGCTGAACAGAGACAGACTGCAGCCATGTGCCAATCTTTTAACATCTATTTTAATCTGTTTGAAGAGAAATGTGTTTGGATTATGAATTCATACAGGACTTCAGTGCATCTATGTTTCTAATGGTAGGTCCTGGAGTCAGTTTTCACACAAATTGAGAAGACTAACATCGCAGACCTCGTGACATCTTTGATTATTCTAGTGGTTGTATTTGTCGTTAAAGAAATCAATCAGCGCTACAGAAGCAAGCTTCCAGTGCCTATCCCCATCGAACTCATCATGGTATTGACTGTCGTCGGGAGAATTTTATTCATAGTTTTAAGGAGAGAAACCAGGTTTCTGTGAGGGAGGCACTATCTCTCATTTCTGTGTTTAGCATTTAGTATGGATTTCTCTTTATCAGAATTTACCAGTTCCTTCCTGGTATCTGGGTTGATTGTTTCCAAGGCAGGATCGCCATAGCCATGCTATAAAAAGACTCTTGAAGCTTCATCTGTGATGCCTATACAAACTAGAACTGCCTTGAGGCTTCTTAAGAAGTATCTAGGCCAAGACTAGAGGTTATTGTTGTTTCATCTTTATTCATTTGGGGTTGGGTATATGAAGAGGTCAGACTCAAACTTGCTGGAGCTCTATTGAGTGGATCTCAGGGATTAGGTTCAGATAGTCAGGTTTGGCAGGTTTGGGTTTAGGGTAAGGGTGGTGTTTTCAAAGTATGACTCTTAGTAGGACTTCACATTCTAATTTAGGCAATTTGGAACTTTGCAGACCGTGATTGCAACAGGTGTATCCTATGGCTGTAACTTTCAACAGAGGTTTGGCGTGGCTGTGGTTGGGAACATGAGTCTAGGGTAAGCGTACCTTCAATGATGGCATCTTCTAGCACTAGCGTTCAATGAAGAAAGCAACGGCAGTTTCAAGAATCAAACAACCCCCTTGAGATGTCCTGGCACCCTCTCTCTAGAGCAAGCTGTCAAAAAGAATTCCAGGTTTTACAACACTTAGAAAGAGTCTCCTTGTAGAAAAACTCACAAACCAGGCAGCCAAGGACTCAAAACAGTAAAAACCGAGGCTGCAGCAGTGGTTCAGCAGTTAAAGTCACTCACTGTTCTTGCAGAGACTCTGAGTTCAGTTTCCAGTACCTGCTCAGCAGCCTACAACCACCTATTATAGTCACACACACACACACACACACACACACATACACTTCTTATAAAATAAAAATGTGAAAATTAGGAAAAGTTAAAAAAAATAAATTACTTCTCCTTATAAAGAGTCATCAAATGAAACCAGGTGTCCTAATCCATAAATGACTGTAAACAACATGCAGTGCTTTGTTTGAGGTCACCTGAGCCAAGTTCTAAACATCCAGGAGGATCAACCTCTTGGGATTAAAGGCATGAGCCACCACTACCCAGCTTTAACTGAATGTGTGGCTTTTAAAGCAACATATATTTATTGACATATCTTCATATATTCCACTTAATTTAAAAAACCTTTTTTAGTTTTAAGAAGTTGTGACGAACTTCAAGAAAAGTTTTTCTCTGAGTTTCTTCCCACTTGCAGTTTTCAAGTGATTTCACTTCACTTAAATTAAGATGTTTAATTTATATCAGGAGACATAAACCCCATCCAAAAAAATGCAAAAATCAAAGGGAAGCTTCCAGTAGTAGAATGTTTTGAAAATAAATAATAAATAAGATTGAGTGATGATTATTATTTAGTAAATATATTGAATATACATTCACTTATCCCACAGGTGTGTGGGGCAGGGAGGCACATAGCTCACGTTTATTAACCATGAATTCTCCAGAGGCAGTGTGACCAAGTATATATGCTCAATGATCCAGCTTCAGAGCACCTGAAGTTGACTTCAGATACACCTCCTGACCTTGGGGAAATGAACTAAACTGTTACCTCCAGGCATTTGGTTATGAAAGGGTGCTAAAATTAGTAAAGATCCTGCAAGCATTAAATGGGCTTTGCATGTGACATATTAAGTGCACAACTTCTATTTCAAGTTCAAACATTACTACCTGCTGGTTTAAATGAGATACAAGGCACATGATGTGTCTTTATACATTTCAGGTTTTTTTCAAATGACCCAGTGAACATTTTACATTCTGCTGACTACAAATAGACTATTACTGAAAGTAATACTTATTAATTCTTACTAGATTGCTTCTAATAGATATTCTACTTTAGAAATTGTTTTTGTAGAGTTTTGTAGACTAAATGTGTGCAAATAACATGACCCAAGGGAAGTGGCTTGAAAGGGTAAAGGAACGACAGAGGCTGAGTTAGATTCCAGAGGCATCTTTCAGGCACAGTCAACAGGCATGTTGTATTTCATGGTGTGAAGTGCTCACAATCAATATTTTAGTTGGCCTTCCCACATAGCTATGAAGATAAGAGTATAGTATTGCATCATTGACAAATTAGGACCAGGCTCAGGGAAAGTAGATTAAAGGAATGGAGTCTTTGGCCATTGAACTTCATCATACCACACTATAATGCTCAGAAGGTAAGACAAAAGCAAAATTATAGTAATAAAAAGTTTCTAGTTATTTTGATATAAATGCAATCTCTGCTATCAGGTTTGTTTTAAAAATCTACATTCCACTTTCCTTTCTAACTTTCATAAATACTGGGCTTTATCAAGACTGTAGCCCAGTATTTAATATCAAAACATAAAAGAAGAGACAATAATTCAGACACAGTTGACTGGATTCAGTTATACGGGATCCAGCCTGAAAGATCTGCTGACAGAAACTAAGCATTTTAGTACTTTGATGTTGTTTAAGACTCTCAGATTTTATAATACAACTGGCAAATATATTTAAACGCTCAAGTTTATAAGCATAAACATAGACATATTCCCTGTGAGGCACACTTATCTCTGAAACTCTTCTCACCGAAAACTGAAACTTACTTTCCTCCAGAGCACAGGACAAGCACAAAACCCATCTCTCAGGATCTTCAATGAAAAGCTACTATTACCAATGGGAAGAAGATTTTTACTCTCCTTATCTGTCCCAGAATTGTATTTTCTCAAAGAGCCTTTAGTCATGGATAACTATTAAGGGCACTGAGATTAATGCTCTAAAACCCATCAAAATCTAAGATATTTGCCTGAAGGAGAATATGAGTACACATGATAATTTAAGTGCACTAGAAGGATCATATCCGTTTGACTATTATTATCAGGCTAGATTTATAACTTTTATCAATCCAAGCATCATTATTTTACAATATTAAGAAGGAAAATTTCAAACTTTTCAATGGAACCAAGTTCTTTAGGCTATATTTCAAAGAAAGACACAATTCAGCACAGATTGCTTAATCCCTTCATTTGCCCAATAATCTTCTGAGTTTCTGAACAAGTTGGTACCATATAATTTTGCTTGTTTTAAATTTCAGATTTGAGCCCCCTATTACACCCAGTGTGGAAGTTTTTCAAGACACGATAGGAGACTGCTTTGGAATTGCAATTGTTGGCTTTGCAGTGGCCTTTTCAGTTGCTAGTGTCTACTCCCTCAAATACGATTATCCAATTGACGGCAATCAGGTAAGCCTAACTGGATCTAATTAAGTACATAATGTTTCATGCATTTAATACTCTTCTGAAAGAGACCATTTTAGGAAAAGCTTCTTTCTTCCCTTGCCTTTGGCAGGAGTTGATCGCCTTGGGAATAAGCAACATATTCACTGGAGCATTCAAAGGATTTGCAGGGAGCACAGCCCTCTCCAGATCAGGGGTTCAGGAGAGCACAGGAGGCAAAACACAGGTATTCTAACATCCCTCCTGCAAGGCCAGCACAGCCCTGATAAGAAGGGAAGCTAAGCCCGGTGAAAAATAGCAGCTACCATGAGAACTGTTCCATCTTCACAGGTTGCGGGGCTTCTCTCAGCTGTCATTGTGCTGATTGTCATTGTTGCCATTGGATTTCTTCTGCAGCCACTACAAAAGGTAATTCTCTTCTCTTTGTGGGTAACATCTCTCTCCCTGTAATGTTCAAAATAACTCTTAAACTCTGAAAACATAGCTATGCTAGGGAAAATGAGTTCACGACAAACTCCCAGGTAGTCTCCTTAGTCTACACTGTATGAACCAAGATTTTCTTTCTCCTGGCAGCCTTTTATGAATGTCAGGAATGCAGATGCCCAAGCTGCCTTATCTATTCTACTCTCTGCAGGTGCATAGAGTGGAACATAATTAATGTTTAAGCAGGAGGCTCTCTGACATTGCAATTTCAATCTAGACTGACTCAAGGGAAGATTTTCTTACAGGGTTAGGTCATCAAGCCCTCTATCTAATGCAGAGAGTGGTGCTACCAGCTCCACACCTGGTCTTAGGAATACACCCTGCAGCTCTAAGGAGTTTGGTTTGACTCCAAAACCAACACTGTCTGCGTGTAGGAGGGGAGTAAAGATCCAGACAGAACTCACCTCTTGCCCTTGAATTCCCTGTCTGTAACTGTTTGGGTTTCATTTAATACTTGTAAATAGCCCCAGTGTCCTGAAAACCACAAAGCCTCTATGAAAGCAGAGGACGGTAAATGCACGTGCATTATTCTATGGGGTATTAATAGGATTTCAAAGGTGTACATATGTGGGTCAGGAGTCCTGTGACCATCTTCTAATCTTAGCTCTGCCACTTACTAACTCTGTGATTTGAGGTCAATGCCTTAACCTCTCTGAATCTCACGCCCTTTATATGTAAAATAGGGATAAAATAGTGCCTAATACAAAGTAGCTGTGACAATATATGACATAACACACATGGAGTGCTTAACCCAGGTCACTAAGACCATTAATGAAAATCATTACTATTATTATCCTAACATTATTGTAAGCATATCCATTATTATTATGACTAAAAAAGAAATAGAGATATGATTCAATCCACCAATATCTATTGTTCTCTATCTGCGCCCATCTTCCATGTTGATTGAGAGCTGGCTATTCACCTCCATCCCTCCATTGGTTGAATCTGTCTCCAAGCAGTATAGAACACTATTTGCCAAAACCATGTCTTCCACATACCAATATCCTTAAGTTCAAAATAAATGTCATGAAAGAAGTCATGACATCACCAGTAAAGAAATTTTTTAAAAATGTATAGCTGAGTAAAAACCAAGTCACACACTCTCCTCTATATAAAAAAAAAGGCTCTGTGGTCTACTTGCCCTCATCACTGTGGAGACTCTGAAGAAACAATCACTGCTTTAAGGTGTTCTCTCTCTCTCTCTCTCTCTCTCTCTCTCTCTCTCTCTTTCTCCTTGTATTCAAGAACATTGTCTAGGATGTTAATCAAAGCAATCTATAGAGAACCCAGGGGTAAACTCTATACAAACATGTCTGGGGCATCTTCATGTGGTCTCAGTCGTGACTCTGCTTCTTTGCATCCTACGAAGTCAGAACAGCAGTAGCAATAGCTACACTGAATATGCATTGAAAGCTTACCAAGTTTCCACAGATTCTACAATCACCCCTCATCTTTCTTTCTTGGTGCTCTGAGTATATTTCTTACAAAGTATTCTGCTGCATATGTGTTTCACTGTAAATTATTTCAAATTGCTTTTCAATGGAACAATGCTGGGGAAAATGCCTAATGAAAAGTACAGTGTCCCTAGACAGACATTTGAGTATTTTCTAAACTCCTACAAAACAAAGAAGCCTACTGCACAGCAAGCCCTGTGTGCTGTTCACCAGCCACCATGGAAATGGCAACTCATTTCTGTAGTACAATAACAAAACCAAGACACTGACACTAGAAAAATACTGCTAGGTATATTACCATTTCTATCCTATTTTCTGCTTTTTAAAAGATGGTGTTCATTTATACATACTTTTTTTAATCTTCATTTTATATGGATGGGTAGTTTTGCCTGCATGCATGGCTGTGTACCACATGCACACAAGGCCTTTGGAGGCCAGAATAGGGCATCAGATTCCCCCCGCCCCCAGAACTACAATTACAGATGGTGGTGAGCCACTCTGTAAGTGTCAGGAATCAAACCCAGATCCTACGGAAGAGCATCCAGTGCTCTTAACCACTGAGGCATCTCTTCAGCCCCCTCTTTTAAATGTTATTTAAGACTTATTTCTTCTAAATGGTGACCTCTACTCTGACAATGAGTCAAAAGAACTGAGTAGATATTAAAATAAAAAGTCAATTATGAAGTTTAAAAATACCTGGGCCAGTTAAACCATCCTCAAGACATGAACATAAAAGCTCTGTTTGGTTTCCTTTGGTCTCTGTGCTTTCGTGGTATGAAAGTCTTCAGCACACAAACAGCACACAGCACTCAGAACGGAACTAACTGAAATGTAGGTAGGGAAGGGTCCTGTCATTTTGCTGAACCCAAATGATCCTGGTATATGTCACTATTCAGCGTGTTTTTTTTGTTAACTGTAATATCTCCCACAAGACTAATTACAGTATGTGAAACACCAGAAACAATGAGTGCTATGTGGCAGGCTGAGTTAATAGCCCAAGATCCTCTCAGTGAATCTATCACTCAACTGTGTCAGTGTTGGGACTTTTAAGAGACTATATTGTGGGTTTTCACTCTTAGATTGGGAAATATAAATGTATTGGCTCATTCACTCATTCAGTGACTAATTATTAAGCCCCTCCTATACACATTTACCATAGAGAGCTCTGGGAACAGAGCAGCAATGGTCTGGGTGGTCTCAGAGCCTGCCTCAGGCTTTTGTTAATCATTCCTTGACTATTAGTTTTCTTTTCTAAAACAGCTTGATAGTTGTCATTACCAAAGGCAACCCCTATGTATTTGTTTAAATGGACAGATTCAACAAGCTTTGCTTGGGAGCAACTTACTCAAAGGTTCACACGTAGGTCTTAAGATCCATCGCTCTCTGCTGCAGGATATAGAGTACTGTAAGTGCCATCAGCTCATCTATGGCATAGTCTAAAAGATCTGTTCAGCTCTTGTCACTGGGATGGGGACAACCTCACATAGAAAACAAGTCAGAGTCCCAACCCTGGTTCATTGGGCACTGCACAGCAGAAAAGGGTGTGTCCTTTGATCTTTGTGGTCTGCTGAGACACTTATCTGTGGCCTTCACCTTTGCTTCTATATGGTTTATCTGATTAACTTAAATGTGTATCTGTTGTTTATGTTTTTCACAGTCGGTCCTTGCAGCTTTAGCACTTGGAAACCTAAAGGGAATGCTAATGCAGTTTGCTGAAATAGGCAGATTGTGGAAAAAGGATAAATATGATTGTGTAAGTAGATACAATGGGATTTGAGAAAATAAAAACTCAGAATGATGCAAACATGTATAAATTGTAAATGATGTGAAATTTTGCTTCTGCTTATTTGTTTGCAGTAATCCTAGTTTATTTCCTTTCTTGAAACTGCATGCTTTACTGATTATTTTCTGGGATTTTTTTAACTTAATATGATGGTGTGACTTTATATGCTGAGATGATGCTTATAATCTCAGCACTCAAGAGACTCGGAAAGGAACAATGGGAGTTTGAGGCCAGCCTGAAACATAATGAGCTCGGATGAATAAGGCTGGAGAGATGGCTCAGTGGTTAATAGCACTGAGTTTTGAATTTTGGATTCAGTTCCCAGCACCCATGTTGAGTGACTCACAAGTACCTGTAATTCAGTTTGGGGGGCTCTTCTGATATCCATGGGCAGTCAGACACCCAGGCACACACAAATGTGCATGCACACATATGTATGCACACACCCAAAAGAACTATAAATAAATAAATGAATGGGTGGATTCGTGAAAGTATAAAGTGCTTCCTAAAATGCTAGTGTAGGACTGCCTTCGCTATATCATTAAAGTTCTCATAGATGGTACTAAACAGCACAGAAGTGCTCTGAATTTTAGGGTCATGTTGTTTATGGTCTTTGTAAAATGATGAAATGATGTGTTAGTTTCCAGAGAGTCAGGGGAAAGTATAAATTCTGAGCATTCCTTCTGGAAGCACCCATTCCTTTGGAAAGCTCCTACTTGTTCTCAACTTGCATGAAAAGCAGATTTTATAATTTAATCGGGGTCAAAGTCTGAATATAATAACTCTTGTTGACATACCCTAAGGTACTACAAGAGTACAAAGTAATAAGCTGCATTCAGTTAGCTTGTGCTCCTAATAGATCATTTTGTGTGACTTTAACCCACTTTTACCATGCTCAAGGTTTTGTAAAGATAATAGCTATTAATTAAATCAATAGAACAAGCCTCAGATTAGTACAGTCCGTCTCAATCAATCTGCTGGGGTTTGCTTGTTTGGTTTCCTTGCAGTGCCAGGGATCAGTCCAAGCCTAATGCATGCTAGGCTGGTGTTCTACCATTGCTGGATTCCAACCCCAATTTGCTGAGTTGTAAGAGTGAACTGCTCTAGAATTTTTGCTATGGCAACTCAATCCCCTTTCTTCAATTTATTTCTATGATGGGATAGAAATAAGCACACTCTCTGTAGAGCTTTTCCATTTATTTTCTTGAGTTTCTGTGGCCCTGCTCTGAGCCAGCAGAAATGAAATGACCTCTTGAGATACATCTTCCTAGATACTTTATTCCCTGGACCAAGAGAACAACTTCCAACCACTGCCTTTAGTCCTAGACATTCATGCTTTCTCTAGCTCTAGACCTACAACATTGTACTTTCTTAAACTCCAGTGCACATGTTGTCTTCTCTTTTTACAGTTAATTTGGGTCATGACCTTCATTTTTGCCATTGTCCTGGGACTCGGATTAGGCCTGGCAGCAAGTGTGGCGTTTCAGCTTCTAACTATTGTGTTCAGGACCCAATTGTAAGTGTTCCCTGAGCTCTGCACAACCTCATAGGTTTCGAACCACCCCATTAGAAAAGCAAAACCAACTGTCTGTTGTAGTATATTCAATAAAAATAGCCTGAAATATCAGAGGCAAGCCATGAAGGTCAGGGAGTGGTGATGCACGCCTTTAGTCCCAGCACTTGGGAAGCAGAGATCCTCAGAATCTCTGTGAGTTCAAGGCCAAGTAGCCAGGCAGTGGTAGCACACACCTTTAATCCTTGCTCTAGAAATGTTGAATGAGGAAAGAAGGAAGGGCAGAGGGAGAAAAGGGAGGAGTTCTGTTTTCCCTGGCACTTCCCTGGTTGTCTGAGAAGGAAGCTTGGAGCTGGAGGGCTGGTGGAGAGAGGAGGGAAGAGTTGGCAGATGAGAAGTGTCTGTGGTTTGTTTTTCTATCTCTCTGATATTTCAGCTGTTTTCTAGAATCTGTCTCTGGGTTTTTATTATAATACCAAATAAATTTTGTGCAGTAATTGTCAGTGGCTAAGAGAAAAGTAGTGTTTTTGATAGGCATGTCTACCTATCAAACTATGAGGTAGAGGAATGGCTCAGTGGTTAAGGACATTTATTGCTCCAGAGTAGTCTAGGGCTTGATTCCCAGCACCCACAACAACCCTAGTTCCAGGGGAGCCAATGCTACCTTCTCCTCAAATGCTCCTTGAACAGCAGGCATGTGTATAGTACACATGTATTCATGAAAGTAGAACATTAATACACATACATAAAAATAAGTAAATCTAAAAAATTATTTTTAAAAGATTGAACAATATAACCTCCCTCAAGTCATCCCACCTGAAGGCCTGAAGCACAGTAGAATGGTTCAGAACTAGACTCCAATCAATGGAGGAAACCTGCTGGCTTACTTTCTGCTTTGATAGAGGTTCAAAGAACCAGCAAACACCTCTGAGTCGGTTTTGCTCACCTGTGAACAGGACAGGGTATGTCCTAAGCAGGATTAGTGTTGTTGCCTTAGACTTGTTAGAGGAAAACAGATTACCTAGAAGACTGAGTTCTAAGGCACCTTAGGGAAGAAGAGGAGCTCCCTCTTCCTCCTCAGATGAGAGAGCTGAATCTGTGATCTCTTCAAAGACCCCCAGTCCTAAAATTCTACAAAAGTTTGTAATTCTTGATTCTTAAAGCCATCCAGTTCAAGTGTCTTTGTGATTTTTAAAACTTTGTCAGGCAATATCACCACCATATGATCATTCAGCCTAGATGGAATACATGGCATAATAACAAGAAAAATGGGAAGTAAGGGGTTCTAAAACAGAAGTTGACATTTCAGTTAAAGTTATTCCTTGAGCAGGGGAACATATTAGTATAGAAACTCATCCTGTTGGGTTTTTTTCCTTCTTTCATATTTTGTATTCTTATCAAATTGGATTCCTTATCAGAGGTTCATCAAATATAGAGACAAACTGAATGGCCATGCGGGTATCATTTTTTTTTTCGTACAAGTCATCCTTATTTGTACAGATGAGTACATAGGACCTACTTCCTCCAAATAACAGTTACATTTTAACATCAAATTGCCATGATCTTATGGGGTTGCTTGTAGATTGTGAATAGAGAAGAGTCACTGTTTACCAAGACCTGGGACACTCCAGAGTCTCTAATGAGATGAAGATTCCCCCACCTTTCAACTCTAAAAACCAAGAATGTATTATTAAGCTAGAAAAACTATCACTGTTGGGCTTAACATCATAGGAATGATTTACTGGGCAAAGTTTTTTTTTCTTTCTTACAGTCCAAAATGCAGCACCCTGGCTAATGTTGGAAGAAGCAACATCTACAAGAATAAAAAAAATTATGCTGATGTAAGAAAGACCCATTGTCGTCTTCCACATGCTAAATTATTGTCAAGTAAAGGCAGTGGGACTCACCTAATCTATTTACTTCTTTGTCTTGTAGGTGTATGAGCCAGAAGGAGTGAAAATTTTCAGATGTCCATGTCCAATCTACTTTGCAAACATTGATTTCTTTAAGAGGAAACTTATTGATGCTGTAAGGTTCAAAACCATTCTGACTATCTGGGAGCAAAATGTTTCTTCTTTAACAAGAAAGTCATTGACTTTTTATATGTTGAAGCTGAGCTGTGTCAATGTTTAGTCTTCATGCCCCAGAGTAGGTAAAACTATCTTAAATAATTCATTAATATGTTGGAAAATAATACTCTTCCTATGAGGTTCAAGGTAGAATTCTTGTTTTTAAATTTGCTGTGAACTATAAACATTCACTCATGGTACTAAGTATCTGGTTTTTAAAGCATTGCCTTTGGGTAGCAACCCAGAAAAAACTGCATCACCCAGGAGATTTGGGATGGTGGCTATACATGGAACACTGACAATCAGTTCTTAGCATTTTGGTAAAGACACCAAGAATCAATCTTTTAAGGTTAAGAGATAAAATCTTGCATTTAATCCCAGCAATCAAACAGATCTCAGTAAGTTCAAGACCAGCCTAGTCAACACAGTGAGTTCTAGGGCAGACAGATCCATATAGTGAGACCCTGTCTCAAAAGACAAAACAAGCAA
Source organism: Sigmodon hispidus (assembly GCA_004025045.1). NCBI lineage: Eukaryota > Metazoa > Chordata > Mammalia > Rodentia > Cricetidae > Sigmodon > Sigmodon hispidus. The sequence goes on from PVIH01006621.1 coordinate 67,336, forward strand.
ATGCTTAATATTTTGACCTACTTTGTACCTAATTATAATGATTAATTTAAGTAGCCCTAAAATGAATATCAGAACTATAAACTTGTACTGGAATGCACCTTTAAAAACATAATCACACAAGCTTTAATAGAAGTCTTTTGGGTGCCACCTATACAAGACAAAAAGAAAATTAGGAAAATCAAGTTTGCTAGGAGTTTAGTTGGCCCACACAAAACCAGATTTAAATAAAATTTAAAACCATTTATGGATCATTTGTGGGTAAATTATAGACTGTCTAAAAGTTTTTGAAATTTGATAATTGCATACATACAACGCAAACTATAGCCCTGATTTAGTATTATTACTGGTACTGTTCTTAGAACTTTTATATCAATTTCATTTTAAAACATCTTATTTCAGTTAGTCCTGTGTCCTGAGCCCTTAGCACTTCCCAGCTAGTTATTTTCATCATGTTCTGTGAGTAGCAGAATGTTCAGCTCCCCTGCAACACAGTAACTGGCTTTTCAGGTTGGCTTTAATCCACTTCGAATTCTACGGAAGCGCAATAAAGCTTTGAAGAAAATCCGAAAACTGCAGAAGCGAGGCCTGATACAAGTGACGCCTGTAAGTTTCTGAGGACATTTTCATGCATTTTTGGATAAAATCTTTTATTAAAGACTTTCATTAAAGTCTTGGTTCCATCACTTTAAATGAAATACTAGATAAACATATTCCATGCATTAGTGTCATATTTGTGAGTGTGTGTGTGTGTGTGTGTGTGTGTGTGTGTGTGTGTGTGGAAGTCAAAGTACAGTTAGGGGGTTGGTTCTCTTTCTGCCATGTAAGCCCCAGGGATTGAATTCAAAGTCCTTAGGCCTTCGACAAGCTCGCTTACCTCTGAGCCATCTTGCCAGCCTTAATGTCATTTTTTGAATATCATCTTTGAGAATCTCTAATTTAATTTTTTTTGCTTGAGAAGAACATCAAAAACAAAAAGTACAAAGCGTCTATGAATCCAGTTGCCTAATCCAAGCTCCAGGCACTCCTGCTTTTCCGTGACATCCATACATTGTCAGTCAGAATCATTACATCTGTTACCACCTCTCTCCTGTAGAAAGGGTTCATATACACCTCTGATGGCTTTAAAGACTCTGATGAAGAACTGGACAATAACCAGATAGAAGAACTGGATCAACCAATCAACACCACAGACCTGCCCTTTGAGATAGACTGGAATGCTGATTTGCCTCTCAACATCACCGTCCCTAAAATCAGCCTCCACAGTCTCATTCTTGACTTCTCAGCAGTGTCCTTCCTTGACGTCTCCTCAATGAGAGGTCTCAAAACGGTAATTTGTGTTATCTTGATGGAATCGATGATGCATTTATAATGGCAAAATTTATATGTATAAAAGAAAACAACTTTAGTTAACATACATACAAATGTACACCATACATGCTTGCACAACACACACACACACACACACACACACACACACACACACACACACAGGCCAGATATCAGAACTGAGTGTTTTTCTCAGATGTTTTGTTTGTGTTGAGACCTGGTCTCTCACTGAACCTAGAGCTCATTGATTAGGGCCTAAGAGCTCTTGGAAGCCATCTATCTCTGTCACACACACACACACACACACACACACACACACACACACACACACACACATGTACACACACACCCCAAACAAATATCTGCTTCAGGGCTGGAGGACTTATGCCACTACTCAGCATGACTTTTTGTGTGAATTCTGGGGATTCAACTCAGGTCTTTATGCCTGTCAAGTTTTACCAACTGAGCCATCTCCCAGTGTGGGTAAAACACAATCATAACTTTAGCCTTAGTTAAACTTGTGAGGAGCACACAGTGGTGGGGAGTGTTGGATGGGACCACACATAATTTTGAAGGTGGTCAAATCCATACTTAAAATGTTTGCAGAAGCTTCAGGTAGGCACTATACACTCACATGTTTTTCAAACCTGGGCATCATGGGTGTTCTCAGACTCTTATGAGCCTGAGAATATTTACATTATCCCCAAAATAAAAGAGATCCAGAAGAGTCTGGGATTGGCCAGAACAGTGGGTATATTTGTTTTTATTTTCATCTTTTCCCAACTGATGAAGTGTCACTTGACAACTTAAAAGTGTGGGTTACATTAAATTATACTAAGTAGCCATATTAAAGAACAAAAATCACATGTGATTTAAAAATAGGTATAAAACAAGTAATGTGGCCTGCTTCCTTTTCATTTTATTCTCAATATTCCTACAACTAATTTTCCAATAGAACTGAAAAAAACACAGAGAGAATAAATAAACTCTACACTACTTTCTCCTTTTCTTAGGTTTTCACAAGTATCTGTCTCAGTAAGCTGAGTGGAGTTCCACTGAGTACTGATGAACTGCACACAAAATTAAAAAGCAAAATCAATTTAGTTCTCTAACTTAATTTTTTTTCTTTGTTGTTTTTGTCATTTAGTTTTATTTGGTTTTTGTTTGTTTGGTTGGTTCCTTTTCTTTTTTGAGACACAGTCTCATGAAGCACACAGTGTCCTGAGCTTGTATAGCCTAGACTGGCCTTAAACTCATGACCCTCCTACCTCTGCTTCCTGAGCGCTGGGATCACAGATGTGTTTCTCTGTGTAGACAGGCTGGCCTCAGACTCAGAGATCTGTCTGCCTCTGCCTCCCAAGTGCTAGGATTAAGGGCATAAGCCTGATTTCACTTTTAAAAAAATAGTAGCAGGTACAACACAAAGAGCAAAGATTCTGGCTAGTTTTGTTTGTTTGTTTTAATCCCCAATTATCAGACAGTGACTGGAGAATTCTAGAAGTTTTTTTTTTTTTTGGTTTGTTTGTTGGCTTGGGTTTTGTTTTATTTTGTGATAATGGTGGTGGTATTCATGTCATAACTGACCAATAATGAAAGCTACCTGTCTTATACTTGGTCACCTCACATCACCACTGGTATTTGCTTTTTGACAACAGGACCCTGAGTTTTTGTTCTTTGGTACTAGACACATCAGTTGCTATGCACAGAAACAATAACACATGGACTAGTTTGTGTGTTGTTTTTATATGAGTAGGAAGTTCTAACCCATCTGGGTGGGGTCCCCCTTTAGTCCCAGCACTGAGAAGGCAGAGGAAGGAGGGTCTCTGTGAGTTCAAGGCCAACCTGGTTTAGAGAGTGAGTTCTGGGACAGCCAGAGCTACACAGAGAAACCCTGTCTTCAAAAGCCAAAGGGTGAAAAAACAAAGAAAATGGGAAAATTCTAGTTAGTTATTTCCACAGAACACACTGTGTTGAAATTGAGTCAGAGATGATCTTGTGAGTTTGAGATAGAACATTTTCTTATCCTTTTCTTAAAAATGTCTAGTTTCTTACTGAGGAAGCTTTTCCCTTTGGGGTTTTATTATGCAGCTTTGTTTTTAAATTTAGTCTGTCCTTATTGTCTATTTCCAAAATATAAATGGTTCTGAAAATAATCATTCATAAATTACTATAATAGTTTATGTCTGTGACAAGTGAAAACTCTTTCCTAAAATAGATATACCTTCTGTTTTAACAGATTTTGCAAGAATTTATTAGGATCAAGGTAGATGTATATATTGTGGGAACAGATGGTAAGTTCATTATTTATTTATCATTTGAAGACTATATTTTGCTTGTGGTTCAGGTAGACCTCAGCCTCCCAAGTGCTGGTATTACAGGTTTGTGCCATCATGCCTGGTTAAAGGTGTAGCAATGTTTTCTTTTCTGCCAGTGCTGGAGATGTAACCAGGGTCTCATAAGATAGCCTGAACCCAGGTTCTTTTAACTGTATCTAATAATATTCAGACAGTCATCTCAGGATTATAGTCAATTTAGACAGGCCATCTAAAGAACAGGTCACAAAGAAGGAAACTGAATTTCCAGTGGAGCCAATAAATCCCTTATGTTTTGCTGTAAATGTGTGAGTAAATAAATTTTATGATTTGGGTCCTAATTTCCTAAGTATAGCAAATAAGCAAGTATGCGAATGTGCTGGAAACACTGCTGTCTCTTCTTTCCCTCGAATTCTTCAGTCATAACAAGCTGGCTTTGGGTTCTCTTTGCTGGTCAGGTCATTCTTGCCAAAGATGTCCAAGACTAACGGCCTGTTCTGAAGCCTGCTTGAGTATGTGTCTTTAAAACTCTCCCTACTTGGCTTCTGAACCATTCTTTTAATGTCTCCCTTTTTCACAGCAACAGCTTCCTGTACAGCTATTCTCCCAGGCCCAGCATTCAGCTTTCCCCATGCTTCAATCTTAAAATCTACCACTGTGATTTCACTAACTCTTCCTAGCCAATCTCCTCCATACTACTGTCAAATGTATCCATGTGTTAATGAATTCCAAAACTGGATCTCCAGGCCAAATCAGAGCTGAGATGCATGTACACATTGGCTGAATGTCCCCCAGCCACCGGATACACATGTTCTCTATGTATGACCTCTCTCTCTTCCTGCCCTTTCCAATCTTGGTTGGAAAGCACCCTGCTTCCCCATGTAGGTTCTCAATACCATCTTTAAGTCCTCACTCTCCCCTTCCCTTAACAGTTCATGTGCCACCAAGTCCTAGAAATATTTCCTCTTAAATTAGTCCCTGGCTCCATAGCCTTATTCCAGACACTTATCCACTCTTACCTCAGCCATCAGGATGGCCTATCTCAGTGTGTTTATCTATCACAAGAATCCTCTTATCTAATAATCTGACTTTAAAAAAAATCTTTTACTATTTTTTTCCAGCAGTAACCAAAAACTTCTCCAGGCTTGATAGTTTCCTGTGAACGTTCACGCCATCATCCATCCTTTCTCTTTTTCTCCACCTCTCTCTAAATTCTAAGTACTGTAACATGCTGTGGTTCTGTACAGTTTTCCTGCTCACCCAGAAGAAATAGCATTCACCTGCTGTCAGAAATTTCATAGTATATATCCTATATTTTCATTAATTTACCAAAACAATTGTGAGGATCTACGGCGTGCCAGTTGTTATATTTACAACTAAGAAAATAAAAAGGGGGCACTAGCCTGCTTCTGGCCCACTGTTTTTCTTTTTTTGTCAGCAGTACAGTCATGTGTGAATGTTCTTTATGGGTGACATTCAAGTCTAATTTAACTTTTTATTGCTTAGCTAGAGCTTTGCACATAATAGATATAAATTTATATTTTCTTGAGTGATCTATACAAACAAATGTTGGCTAGTGTCTATCAGTGTGGGATTTCTCAAAGAAAATGGAGAAAGTAATATGAGAAGCTAAGGAAGATATTTTATGGGACCCAGCAACCTGAGAAAATGGGCCACAGTTAATGCACTGGTAGATAATTGATCTGACAACCCAAAGCCTCAGCACATCACACCCATATTTTCTAATTAGAAAGAACGAAGGTTTTAATAATAACCACATTGGTTGCAATCATTAAGAAAGTGAACTAGCTTGGTAAGTAAGCCCTGCCTGGAGCGCAGTCATGTCTATAGGAGCCCCCTTCTTTATAGGGGTCTTCTCAATGAACACTTTCCTCGTCCCTTCCACATGAGGCCATTACACTGCTGTGTCCCAGTCAACCCTGGGTCAACAAAATACACACTTTCAAATGGACTTTTAAATTAGCAGTTTAATGAGGAAACAAATCTCTTTTCTAAGTAATGTAGTGTCTTCTTTTTTTCAGATGACTTCATTGACAAACTTGCTCGGTGTGAATTTTTTGATGATGAAGTCACAGACTCAATATTTTTCTTAACAATCCATGATGCTGTTTTGCATGTTTTGATGAGGAAGGATTATAGCACTTCGAAGTTGAATTCCAGCCAGGTACAGGTGCTTTGACAGCATTCACAGCTGTGCTCAGCCATCTATGCTCAAATGTTTTCTCTAGATCCCAACACTGAACCCTGATCCCTATTTCCACTCTTTTTCTCAGGAAAAAGAAACAAAACCTGACTTTACCATAAATACAAATGGAGGATTACGTAATCGAGAATATCAGGTATGGTTCTTCAACAGATTTATCTTCATTCAAACTTCACAACAAATACACACACACATACACACATACACACATACATACACACACATACATACACATACACACACATACATACACACTCATACACACACATACACACACGCACACATATACACACACGTATATACACATATAAATGTATGTATATATGTTTATATGAGTTTGTGAAATAACTCATTAAGTAAAGGTGCTTGTTGCCAACCCTGACAACCCAAAGCTCAGTCCCAAAGCTCCTCATGATAGAAAGAAAGAACCAGGCCTTACACAATGTTTAGAGTACTCACATGCACACAGACACAGACACAGACACACACAGACACACAGAGAGAGAGAGAGAGAGAGAGAGAAGAGAGGGAGAGAGATATGCATGTGTGCACACACACAATTTTAAGTAGGTTTGCTTTCTTCCATCTGTAGAAAAGCCACTACATACTGGAGCCTCTGTACCTCATCCTTACAAACTGGAAGCAATGCTGCCTGACTTCATAGAGAAGTTTGATAAAGCATAAACTCAAATGAAAAGAAAGAAAGAGAGACAGACAGACAGACAGACAGACAGGCAAAGGGAGGAAGGGATAAAGGGAGGGAGGAGGGGCAGAAGAAAGAAGGAAGGAAGGAAGGAAAAAAGAAAGGAAAAGAAAGAAAGGGAAATGATAAGTTAGTGTCACCTTGAGCACATCTCTTTCAGTTTTCAAAGTTGAAACAGAACTTTCTAGTCTTATTCTAACCTTTTGATAACCCATAAGGTAAGAGAGCCATTGCTCCATCTGTCTATCAAAGCTTGGAAATAGTAGGTACCCTCAGACATACAGGTACATGGAAGTCCCTAATACAGTGGTTAGTTCAACATGACAGTTAAGGTCCATTCCTTTCTTACTAGAATGAGTTGCCAATAATTTAACTGTATAGTTCCTATTCATTCTAATATAACATTCATTTCTAATATATTCAGTCCTTTAAGGCAATGTCTATAGTATAGGGAAAGTGATTTCTATTGTAAGCCCAGGACATGGTAGGTTATCAAATTAATTTTATTCCTTAGGACACTATACAAAGAAAATGTCTCCTATTTCAAATGAGGGTGTTGGTAAACAGACTCAGAGAACTTAAGTAATTTGTGTAAAGTCACACACTAAATGCCAGCAACAGAAATTGACCTAAGAACTGATGACAAGTCCTGCACTCTGCCTCACTGCAGTATACCACATTTATACTTCAGTTAAAGACTTACTGAGTCCCTGAAAAAGAATCTAATGAGTGTCATCAAGCACAGAAGTATTCCTAAGAACAGCAATCAGGAATGCAGATTAGACACAAATCAAGGTATAGGGTCAGATAACCCTGGACCAAGGACTTACAGCAAATAGCAAAGGTGAAGTGAAAGGGCATAGAGAGACCAGAGAGAAGAGCAGAGCAAGCATGACGCTGCCTCTTAGCCTGGACTCAGCCACATACACACCCAGTTTGACTTTGCAATTGTCACCAAATACTAAGGGATAAAGTCTAGGAATAGTACTTAAAGCAGAATAGAGCCAATGCCATGATGAAAACATACAAATTTAACACCAACTCCTGAATTTGCTTGTCCTCTCACCTCCACATGTACACTATGGCCCAAGCAGAAGGTCATTAAAGATTCCTTTAAAAAAAAATTAAAGAGATGGCTCAGTAAGAGCACTAGCAGCTTTTCCAGAGGACTGGGGTTCAATTCCTAACACTGACATGGCAGCTCACAACCATCTGTAATCCAAGTCCCAGAGGATCCAATGTTCTTTTCTGGCTTCTGCAGGCATCAGGCATGCACATGATTCATATACATACATTCAGGCAAAGCACACATATGTATTAAATAAATAAATAATTTAAAAGTTTTTAAAAAGTAACTGTTAAGTTCTAGATCCTAAGAAATTTGCTAAAAATTATTTAAAACAAAAACTTGGTTTTCTTCCAGGTACCAATTGAAACAAAATTCTAATCAAGATACATTTCAGAAGGAGTCTCATCTATCATATGAACAACTTTATACTTGGAAAGTCATTGCTAAGTTCATACATTGTATGAATATTTTATTTGACAGAATTATGTTTCAAACTTTGGAACGAGATTGTTCTAGCATAGTATATTTTTCACATGTCTAGTATGAAATTATGTACATATTTCTAATTTTCTGCCTTGTATACTTATTGAAGGTAGAAAAGTATTTTGTTTATATGTATTTTTGTAGCATTGACAGATTCCTGCTCAAGTCACTATCTTCACGCACAATGTTTATGGTATATTTACACCACCACTTTGACTCTAATTTATACAGGTCATGCTAATATATCTCTGTTTTAAACAATTAAGCTGTACAGGTGTGTATGATTTTACTAAATCTGTTTGTTTTCTGAAACATGCTTGTTCTGGTTCCCTTCTTGAATGCTGTGACAACATTGCAATGAGAATCTTTTAATAGAACTTTGTAATGGGACCTTTTTGACCAGATTTTTATTATTATCACTCTGATTTTTAAGGCTCTAACCTATCTAGATACAAACATACTCCTCCTGATTTTTTATATATATATATGTACACACACATAAATGTATATAAGTATTACATATTATATAAGTGGTTCTAAAGGCAAGTCCTTGCTTCCCTTCCTGGTATAAAAACAATATAAGAAAATGGGGCTATAAAATGATAAAGCAGGAAGGTGAGAGTAAAGAGATGTGAGCAGATAGTCATTGCTTCCTGATCTCACTGGGAGAGAAGCCAGTAGGAAAAGGCATGTTTGCAACTCACAGGGCAGGAGTTGTCAAGCTATTTGCTAGAGAGTGAGAATGTACACCCTTGAGCTGCTCACTGGCCTTCTTCTTGTACCAAATGTGCACTGACTCACGTGACACTGGAAAACTAAAAACAGCGGCCTCACCACACAACTCAGTACCCCCAATTACACACCAAACACTTAACACTTATTGTCAAAGTATGCTTTCATCCTTACCCTAGGCTGCCTAAAAAGGCTTGATTAGACTTAAATCAAAGTACAGCAAGGTAGAAGAAAAGAATTTTAAAAGTGATCTTATCTAAACAAAACAAGAGAAATAAAAACAATTTTCAGTGTTTTTTTAAAGCTTTTTGAGTCATGATCAGTTTTAGAATGAACACATCACACCCACACACAACACACCACACACACAGAGGGGGGAGGGAAGGAGGAAGGAAGGAAGAGAGGGAAAGAGAGAGAGAGAGAGAGAGAGAGAGAGAGAGAGAGAGAGAGAGAGAGAGAGATACCCTTTGTAAATCTTCCCTGATTTAAGTAAAGTTGGGCAAAAGATTCAAATTTATATTGTAGTTGTATTATCTGAGGCAATGGCATGCCCTACCTTTTTGTTAAGGAAATCACAGAGAGCAGGCATGATGACTCCATGGTCCTGATTCCCTTATCACAACACAGTTAGCCAGCCATAACATCTTAAGAGCTCACTGCATTCATTCTCAATTCTTTTTCTCTTCTAAGGCAGCAATGTTTTGAGGAATGGGAATTTGTGGATCTCTGCCTCAACCTGTCTGCTTCAGAGCCAAAACTGAAACTAGTCCAGAAATCTACCCCTGATGAGAGAGAGGATAAGATATTGTATTAGTAGAAATAAAAACAAACAAAAAACTTCTAGAAAGCAAAACAACCTTGAAAGGGAAACTAAAGAGCCAGGCAAGGATAGATACATACTCAAATTAAGAAATTAGCTGTAGAGGTTGTGGAGCAAGGGGAACACTCCTTCATTGTTGGTGGGAGTGTAAGCTTGTTCAGCCACTCTGGAATGCAGTATGGAGGTTTCTCAGAAAATTGGGAATCAATCTCCCCAAGGACCCAGCAATACCACTTCTAGGTGTATACCCTAAAGATGCACATTCCCACTCCAAAGGCATTAGCTCAACTATGTTCATAGCAGCGTTATTTGTAATAGCAAGAACCTGGAAGCAACCTAGATGCCCCTCAACTGAGGAATGGATTAACAAACTGTGGTACACACAATGGAGTACTACGTAGCAGTAAGAAAAAATGATATCCCAAAATTTGCAGGCAAATGGATGGATTTGGAGAATATCCTCCTGAGTGAGGTATCTCAAACCCAGAAAGATAAGCAGGGGGTGTACTCACTCATTAGTGGACTCTAAACAAAAAAAAAGCAAAAAGCAAAGCATGTCCAAGCTGCAAACCATAACCCCTGAACAGCTTTGGATCTGAAACACCTGGGAGTGGCACCTTGGATCCCACTCCCTCTATAGGAACACCTGACTCAGTCTTGATGTTGGGGTGAGGAAACTGGATCTGCCAGGAGTGGATGCTGAACTGAGCAATATTGGGACCTTGGGACTTCCTGCCCATGTTGGGGAGGAGATGGGGAGATGTGGAGAACAGAGAGCAACTGGAGGGGGTGGGAGGGGGAAGAGATCTTGAATAAAGATATACACGGATAGAAAATGTGACTTTATTCATAATAAAAAAAGAGGAAAAAAATAATTTAAAAAATTCCATGATTATCTTTTTCTCTTTCTGTTTTTAACTATTACTCCTCTAATATATTACTTCTGGATTGTTTAGGTGTACTAGAATTGACTTCTATTACTTATAAACAGAAATCAATAGAATTACAAAACTTTCTAATCAGCTTCAATGAAACTTTAATTGCATTTTTATTAATTTTGAAATTTTAAGTAAAATTTAAAAGTCACATTCAAAAAGAGAACTAAAATACAGAGGTTATTCCAAGACATTCTTATATAGAACAATGTTGTGCTAAATTTTGTAAAACTATCTTAAATCAATGTATAAAGTAATTGTAATTTTGACAGCATTTTAAAAATAAATTAACTTCTAAAAGTCTAAAAAAAAAAAAAAAAAAAAAAAAAAGAAATTAGCTGAAGCTAAAACCAGCCAAATTTATCTTGTTAGTTAGCTTTGATTAGGGTTGTTGCCTAACAGCTGCATATTACTTACAAATGTTTTGAGCTGAAGCCTGGCTCTATAATGCATGAAAGAGAGAAATCCTTTTTTTTTTTTTAAAGCATCCCCATGGATTTCATCATGTTGGCCCTGAAGATCCATTTTTTATCTTTTCTCCTCTGTGAATGATTACTCTATTTTTCAAGTTCAAAAAAAAATAAAAAATAAAAAAATAAAGTGAGGAAATCCTGACTACCTATACATAAAATTCTTTAATTCTCAAAACAGCCCTTCCATAGTGAAGATTATGACATAGTCATATGTCATATGATATGACATAGATTATTATATAGAGAAGATTCTCGGGACCAGGATTCAGAACCTCACACACCCTGCTGCTGAATACAGCCCAGCTTTATTGTAACCTGTTTTTTGTTTTGTTTTGTTTTTTGAGTTTTTGTTGTTGTTGTTGTTGTTTGTCTTTGGTTTTTATTTTATATGAGGACTCTTGCATCCTAGGCTAGCCTGGAACTATGAGGCTAAGGATGAGCTCCATCTCCCGATTCTCTTAAGTCTCACAAATGCTGTGACTACAGAAGTACACAACCTCACCCCAGCTCAGCTTCACATCTTAGGAAAGATCAAAGAAGACAGGTGATACCGTTTCAGGAATTGTCAGACTGTTCACTGCATTCTACACTGTACAATTCTTAGTTTAGGTTCTAGGAAACATTAATCCCAAAAGAAATTAAAATATCTAAAAACTAATTATAGGTAGGACTTAATTCAGAAATTTATAAATACATGCTGCTTTTTCCAGTTACTAATTTAACATGGTACAATTAAACACAACCTACAAAACTATCATAAATTGTACTATTTTTGTAATTTTAAGTTATGATTTTTGTGTTTATCATCTAGTAATTCATTTTTTAAAATATTTTTTAATGTATGCTTGGGTACATGTACATCTATGCCAGAAGAAGGCATCAGATCCTTTAGGACTGGAGTTATGGAATCAAACCTGAGTCCTCTGGGAGAGCAGTGATCTTTGACTGAGAGATCTCTATAGTCCTGGTAATTCGGTTTTAAGGATGAAATTCTTTTCTGACCATATACCTTGAAAACAAATACTAACAAAATCTTTTGAATTAGAATGTAAGATGCTAAACATCTACTTTGTAGATTCTTTATGAAACCACATTTAACACTGTGTTTGCTTTTCTGTGTGCACACACACAGTCCTCAAGTTACCCAGTTAATATCTGCAATGCTACTACCATCATCCCTAGTATTAATTACTATTACCCACTTAATATCTGCAATGCTACCATCATCCCTAGTATTAATTAAGCAACCTGACTGGTTTCTGCTTCCATCTCTGACTCACTAGTCTTTCCCTAACATATATCCAGAATAAATCATTCCTCTTACAAAAAGCCAGGCCAGCCATCCCATTCCTTTATTTGAGTGCCACAAAGGCTTTTCTTACCATCAATCTAAGGTCTTTATTGCTAATAAATTTGTCTTGAATTTCTTTGTCAAGTCTTAGGGGCCAAAACTATGGGTTTGTGAATGCTATCCAAGTGTTCTACCTGAGCCATCTCTGCATTTGATTTCACCTTTCTACTAATTTATTATTAAAATGTTAGGCAAATTCCTTAAATGCAGTTTGGTTTTGTCTGTTTGTATCCAATGTTGTCAGCATGTATCCCTGCATACCAGAAGACAGCACCAGATCTCATTGCAGATGGCTGTGAGCCACCATGCGGTTGCTGGGAATTGAGCTCTTGCTCTCTGAGCCATCTCTCCAGCAATTAACTGCAGTTTGTAAAGCTCCGTTTCCACTCAGCATGACTTTCACCTCAGCTCAAATCATTTCAACACAATTCCTGCTAAAGCTACAACACCTAATTATGTTGATTTCCCCACAGGGTTCTGACAAACATCTAACATGGTACATATTTTATACTTATAATTGACATCCCAAGTGCCATACTGTCTAGTGAGTAAATATTTCAATAAATGAATCTATATATCCCACAACAGCTCAGTATAAATATTAGTTGAATACAGTTTATGAAATACATTTAGCAGGGACTAGGTCATGGGCCCTATTTAGTTGTCAGATTCTGTAACTAAAACTAGGTACAGGTCCAAGTTAACTACTCATCAGAGGAGCTGACCACAATGGGATGTATGTGTGTGTTGTGTGTGTAGTCGGGGGACCTTGACCTTACTTCTCCAGAAGGAAAGTTCTGCCCACGTGTGAGAACTCAACCAGGACATGTTTGTTGCAATTCTGCCATTCTGACACCTGAAAACTAAAGGGATAAGACAGGGAATCCTGAGAATTCCTATGAACTTCTAGCGTTCTCTATCAAGTCCTCTCTTCAATGAGGGAAAACTGAAGAGGGTTAAAACCAAGATGGTTTTTATTAGGGGTGCTTCAGAATAACTATTCTTATATCTAGCACTTATCTGCACTCTAAGCTTAGTACAGCCAGCATTGCTTTATTAAATTGTACAACTATTCCAATAAGTGAATTCTGCTTGGTTCCCAGGTCAGATTTTAACATTATAAACCAATAAACACAAATAAATTCATTTCAATCAGAATAGAGTGCGTTTGAGCATGACTGTGTTAAACTTCCTTTAATATCAATCTGATAATTTGATAGCCAATTAGAGAAATGTTTGTTCTAGGGACTTACAACTGTCACATATTTTTATGTTAAATTATCTGAAACAAAAATGTCTTTTTCTAAAACCAGTATGACATTCTTGAAGCAGTTCTGTGTGCCTCACATAGTAAACAGTTACTACTTAAGAATTATAAAAACACTCTAATCTTCTCTACTTATATTTCCATTATACCTGACTAGTATTTACACAATTTTGAACAAGTAGCTTTTACAGGAAAAATGAGAACAGCTCTTTACGATCTTAGAAACAGATCTCTCTCCAAATACTGAAAATACTCACAAACTCTGAATATACCAAAGAAACACACCAGTCATCTTTTTGATTATAAGCAATTAAAAGGTGAATATAATTTTACCATGGAGCTGTGGAAAGTTCTAGGTATCCCAAACATATCATTAGTTAAAAACTCATCTCAGCAAAACAGTATTTATGCTTTCATTTTATTGTTTGTAAGAATTAAACTGCCACCTCAGTAGTCTTAAGAGAAATTAATGAAACATACATACATTTAGACTTTTGTCCGTCATAAGATAGCTTCAAAGGCTTCCCTGAAACGCACTGGGATTCACAACTTTTCCTTAAAAACAGAAATACTTAACAGTAATCTTGTTACCTGTCTACCCACCCACCCTCATTCAAACAATTAGCTAAATTCAAGTCTAACATTTAAATTTTTGTCTAAGACATTCATCTGACCTGCCTCCCAGGATAACATTAATTAATATAACTGAAACTGTTGTTTAAATCCTACAAGAACTCTCATAATGTGGAATTTTTTTTTTTCTCATGATACTGATTTTTTTGGTCCAAAATACAGGCTAAGTGGTTTCTTAACACACTCAACTGCAGTAAAACTCAATACAAGAGCTTCTTATAAACAGCTAAGAAGCTCTTACATGAATCTGGCTATTTTCTAATGACATGAAACAAAGAATTATTTGGATTTCAACAGTAATATTTAAGTAGCTCCTAAACAGGGATATGAAAAGGAATCAAGTTTGCACCAATCCAAGTACCTACAGTAATATGATAAAAACACTCACATCCATGCCACACCATTTCCATGCTTCTAATAACAAAAACTTCTCACTAGAAATAGTGCACCAGCAAACCAGACTCTCAAATTGCTATTTGTGGGGGAAAAAAAAATCACTTGCTCAAGAAAAACTGCACTACTTATTTTTGGCCAGTCAAGGCTGAAAATGGCCATTTATATTATTTCTAAGTTCAGAAATAATTTTGCATCTGATCATCCAACATGAGAATATTCCTGTACATGACAGAATAAATGGTAAATTACCAGCACTTTGTCTAAAACCAATGTTCTAAATTTATATACTACAAATTAATAAATGACCTCTGCATACTACATACCATGTTTATATTATGCACCATTTTAAGGGGGGAAGAAAAGCTTCACAAGGGCACATGGGTTTAGTCAATTCAAAGAATATATAATATCCTAAGAATGTTGACTTATATATAGGAAAGCTGTATAAACTGAGTGGTCATCTTCAATCAACTGTAATATTCTAAAATGCAAACACTGACTCCAAAGGCACCTTACACAGCACTGAAATTCACAATCTAATAATTACTTTCCTTCTGCCCAATTCAAAATTATCTGGTTGTCATCAAAGTTACATGCTACAATGTTAGAATGCTTTACAAAAAAGAAGAAATGATTTTAAAATTTCAACTTAGAGGAAAAACTCACAGCAATGAAACCTGAGTAAAATGCTAGTTTGTGGTTTTATAAGAAACACCCTAATACATTAGTCAAATTCCTCCACAGCACTCAAGTTGCAGTTTATAACCCCATAAACAAGAACACGCTAAAACACAGAACCAAATTACTATGAAGAAATGCAGATTTAAATAAAGCCTAGTCAGCCCTAAATATGTGTAGGTTAAGACAGTGAACACAGAACACATTTCATCCAAATAACACCATTCCAAAAATCCTATAAAGTGATATAACATAAGATTAGGTGTGACAAATTATGTGATTCTAACCACTCAGAAAAAAAGTAGCAATGAGAGCAGCACTCATTAGCAGCTTTTCCAAATGATTCGAATGCCTTGGGATATGTCAAACAACTACACTGGTATAGGAATCCTAATGTATTTTGGCGCTCCTGAGGCAGTCCCAAGAGGTGAAGAAATCCAAGTGAAGTGCACCACATAATTACTACACCTTAAAGTTTCAGTGCCTAAAATGTGAAGTAATTCTCTGTCATGTAACAGTCTGCCTGGTAACAATTTTAGTAATTTTTGCTTTTAGGACTTTATTTTAACTTTGGAAAATTAGTAGTAAAACATACGGTTTAAAAAAAATTATGTGGCTGTACTTCAATTCACATAAAAACAGCATTTTTACAACCATCTTGAAATTTAATCCTTTTATATAGGTTAACAAAATGCATCACAAGAAAAACTAAACATTGGGTTTAATAAAAGCAGTATTTTTGAAAATGGAACAGTGAAAATTGTTCAGATTTTTTTTACAAATGGTCACTTCTGGGTCAATTTACCACAGCAAAGTTACAAGTAGTTGGTAAGATACAGTTGTGTTCAACTGAGCCACTTATCTGGACTAAAGTATGTGAGAGCAATCCTAAGGTTAAGGTTTAAGACCATTTTAAGGGACAAGACTGTGTTTTATAGTCACCTCAAAAGAGGGATTTTTCCTTCTCCCAACAGTCAAAGCTTAATTAAAAGACTGACTAATTTTATCTTTTTCCTTGTCATATCTTCAGTTCAAAACACTATTATCATTGGTAATATGGTCTGTATCTCGTTTGATCTGGATGATGTGGTCCGGGTAATGGGGTTTGAGAAGGCGGGCCCTGCATTCGTGGAGGTGGTGGTGGCCCTCTTGGTGCAGGCCATATACCAGGACTCATTCCTCCTGGTTGTGTAAATGGAGGGCTCAGAGTTCCTTGATCTTCAGTAAACTGGGGTAAAGAGTTAGGATTGTAATGGTGAGGAGGGGGTGCAGTTACAGGTGGACCACCATGCTGAGGTGGGGGGGGTCCTGGAGGAGGATGATTCATATAAGGTGGCATCTGGGCAATAATATGTCCAGGGGGAGGGGTTATTGGTGGTGGAGCAGAGGTCATTGGTGGAGGTGGAGCTTGGCTATATACCAAGTGAGGAGTACCTGCAGCCTGGGGAGGATGTGGCATTGGATGGCTTATTGGTGGTGGTGGAGGTGGGGGTGGTGCATAATGTTGCTGTGGAGGCATAATATGATGAGGGTGCGATACCACTGGTTGGCCCTGATATTCAGGATGATGGTGAGCAGGTGCTGGAGCAGGAGGTGGTGGTTCTCTAGCACCTGAACTTGAGTCATCCTGAATAGGAACAGTTATTAAATTGCTGTGTTTTCTTGTTGAAATACGAAAGGTTTCCTGACTGACCGAACGAGGTGGAGGTGGAGCCATAGATAATTCTGCTGGAGGAGCACGAATATCTTCATGTGGCTGATTATAGTGCTCATGTGGCACATGCTGCAAAGGAGGTGGTGGCATCATGATGTGCTGCTTTGGAGGAATATGGCTCATATGATGCTTGTCTGGCGGCATTATGAAGCGATCAGGGATTTCAGTTGGTGGTGGGGCAATAGGAGGATGAACATTTTCAAGTGAAGCACGAGTAACAGGCTTTCCAGCTCTCATATGGCGATGGTTGATATGAGCTTGTAAGTCTCTCTGAGACAGGTATGTTCTCTTGCAACCTTGAACAATGCTACACATGAAGAGGGAACCTCGTGTACACTGCTCAATCCGCTGCACAGGATCACTACAGCTGAACAGGAAGAGGAAAAGTTGATTAACTAAAAGCAGAATACAAAGAGCACATTTATTTTAAACTTTTTGCTTACTTTAAAAATGTTACATATTTATTTACAAAAGTTAAAAAATATTTGATTACTGTTAGTGAACCTATTCTTCCCATTTGTCTTATATACTAATCATTAGCATTTCTGTCAACCTGAGAATATTTTTATGTCAGAACTCTGAATTATATCACCAAAGAGAATGTCTTAAGAGACCTTCTATTTCCCAAAACTTCCTAATTTTCTCTAACTATACTGTAATCTGTATCCAAGAATGATAAGAGATCTGCCATTTACAATCATGGAATTCAAAGTCAGTTTGTCTCTTTGCCCACCCTTCCTGTAGGGCTAGTTAGTGCACTGGATGCCAGTGTGCTTCTCATTTGTGGCCAATTTTCACATTCCTTGCTTTTCCACCATCTAATTGACTATACATGCAGAAACATCTCCATGTTAAATAGGTTGAAGTCTTGTGTTTTGGATAATCATACAAGCAGTAATATGTACTACTTACACCAATTCTGGTTGCTAGAATTACTTTACTTTCTGACCTGGGTCTGAACAGGTTTCTCTCTAAATAGCTAAGGACTACATAAGTGAGGTATATACTGAAACACATTTAGTTACCTCAAAACTAAATTTTGCTTTTAAATATTAATATTATAACATCTACATAAAAGAGAAAATCTTTTAATGTTCACTACATGTAATGTTTCATCATATTTAGTCCTTAATCTTAATGGAACAAGCACACAGGAATGAAAACTAGGCATTAGAGAAAACACCCAACAAAGACTGTAATACACACTTCCATTTTCATATTCTTCTAAATTATAATTATAACCAATGAAATATGACAAGAATATGAGTTATCATTGGGTCATAACAAATCATCCCTTCCAGACATCCCAAAATAGACACTGAGCTGCATAACTTCAAGTCTATCATAATGTCATATCACTCAAGATATATGTTTTGTACATAGTAAGAACTTATATAAGCAGTGTTTATTAATATGCCAGATTCTACTGTTCCATCTATTTACCCTCCTCATTTAATCTTAAAAATGACCCGCCCAGGGATCTTACAGATATAAAACCCAGTTCATATCACATAGCTAATAAACAGCAAAACAGGGACTTGAACTCAAGAACACTAACCCTGAGGCTAATGAGACAGTTGAACAGGTACAGCTCTTACTAGGCAACACATGTAGACGGAGGAGAACTGACCACAAAGCTGCCCTCTGACTCATGCACATGCTCACACCTCCACACATTATTCATATACAATTAGAAATTTTAAGAAATGCTAATTCAAATTTTGGAAAGAGACTGTTCTCAAATACTATACTTCCATATTCCATTTAAACAAACAAAAACAATGATTCTAGTTTCTAAATCGTTCCTATGATGCCAAAGAGATTTTGTCCTTTTAGCTGCTCTGAATAACTAATGGTTAGCTCCATCTTGCAGAGAAGGCTAAAACCAATTCAACTCACACATTTTCATCCTTGCCTATTTTCATCACTCCATAATCTTCAAATCAATATTACTATTAGATAATCTAAAAATCTTACCCTGGGCACATCTTATCTCCCTTTTTCTCATGTAAAATAGCACAATCATAGCAAAAGACATGCTTGCATGGAATCTGTAGACAAAAATACCATAGTTAGGCATCCCAGAACAACTTAGAATATGTCAACAATGGTTAATACAATGATCTATACACCAGTAGCAGTTAATACTTATCTATTTATTTGTTTTTTTTTTTTTTTTTTTTTTTTGAGGCAGGTTGTCCTAGAACTCACTTTGTAGAACAGGTTGGCCTCAAACTAAGGTAGCCTACTTCTGCCTCATGAGTGCTGGGATTAAATGTGTGCACTACTGCCCGGCTTAATCACAAGTTTTGAAATGTTTTGAAAACTTTGGTTCTTTTCCAATAAATAAATATGTGTTCATCTGCTAATGCTTTGCTTTTTATTTCTGGAGAAAGGATTTCACATGTACCTCAGGTTGGTTTTAAACTCTGACTTATCTGAGGCACGCCTTGATCTTATGATCCTTCTGCCTCAAACTTCAGAGTGCCAGGATTACAGGATTATCCCACCTGGAACCTGCTTCTATTTTCAGAAAGATATGAGAACCTACTGACATTGAATAGAGTCCCTGCAAGTTAAAAGCTCTTGAAAAGGAACATTAAATGTGTTTTATCTTAATGTGTTTCTCCAGAAACTATTCCAAACAGTAAATATTAACTACATTAAATTCACAGAATTATAAAATTCCTCTTAGCTTTTTTGTACATATTATGCTTTAAAATTAAGCTGTAAAATATTGTAAACTTACCATCCTCCCATAGACTTTAATAGGCAATCCACATTTATCACAGAAATGAACTGGCGTATCATCCTTTTCACCTAAGATATTTATCTGTTGAAATAATAATTAAAATTTCCTCTTAATGCAATTCTGAAAATTGTACTTACCAATTCACACAGTGAAATGGTTAAAATTTTGTAACAGTTGTTACTAAAAACAGAAATAAAAGCTGTTTAGTGTAACCTGATTGCTTGTTCTTTCTTAAATAGCAGCAAATGATTTTACTTGGTTTACTAAAAATTAACTCAAATTATTTTTGGAGATATATAAACAAGTAAGTGGGTTTATATGTGCTAAAAGTTACAGACATACTAAAAATTCATACCAGTACTTAATGCTCAATTTTTCATTTTTAGTTATACCTTAAAATCCCAAAAAAGGTGTCCTGGAAATCTTCGCTGATTTCCAAAAAGTTCACCCCCTTTACAGTCATACCGTTGTTCTTCATTATAATCAAATCCTTCTGAAAGAAAAAAAGTTACATTACATTTCCCAACTTCAAATTTCATTTTTAAGGTATACTTACATGACAAAATAGACCTACTTACTAAGTTTTAAAAAAAAAATGTTTCTGATGACTTTCAAAGATCTAAGAGTATGAAAATCAAAACTAGTTTAAAATGCCAGCTGATCTTGGTGATCATCTAGCTCATCTCTAGTACTTTACAGAGGGCAGTATGCAGTGGATACAGAAACCTCCATACAAGTTTAGAGGCAGGGCCAAGAACAGACCTGTAAGAGTCTCTTTTTCAATGCTCTTATCAACTCCATACAGTCTCTATTATAAAACTTCACCAATTACTACCATCATGTTTACTGCACAAATTTTAAAGATACTATCTTCTTCTATTCTAAACCACCTACAAAAGTGGTATCAGACTACAAGAGACTGTTTTGATTGCCAAAGTACAAAAATTCTTTTTTTTCTTTGACTTTTCCCTCAAAGTGAAAATGGTTTCAAAAATAACAGATGAATACACTTGATCCTTTTAAGTAAAACCTCTCCCTGGCCAAAAACACAACCACAGGAGGTAAAATATTTACCAGTATCCACTCATTTAGAGCACATATAAATATCACGTAACAGTACACTATGAAGATCAAATGGGCTAAATATCTCTAATTAAAAGTGGACAGCAAGCCTTTCACCTCAAGCAAAAGAACACAAAACCAATAAATAGTCTGATGAGAAGTCCAGGTAGAATCTAACCTAAGTAAAGCTAAGAAGACAAAAGTATCACTGGGCAGTAATAGCACACATCTTTAATCCCCACACTTGGAAGGCAGAGGCAGGTGCATCTCTGAGTTCAAGGCCAGCCTGGTCTACAGAGCTAGTTCCAGGGCATCCATGGCTACACAGAGAAACCCTGTTTCATAAAACAAAAAATAAAAATATCTCTCTAGGGTGCCAAGGTTCTCTTGACTCTTTCTGGCCCTAGAACTAGTGAACAAAGTGGCCAAAGCACACATTTTGTGCACAACTACTAATGTATACATACAGACCCATATACAGAAAGTCAAGCCAGTTTTTGACAGTGGCTGTTTTGATTTTAAAGTTTTTTTTATTATTATTATATTATGTGCATGGGTGTTTTGTTTGCATGTCTGTAAGGGTGCCAGATGTTGAAGTTAGAGACAGTAGTGAGCTGCCATGTGGGTGCTGGGAATCGAACCCAGGTTCTCTAAAAGAGCAGTCAGTGCTCTTAACCACTGAGCCATCTCTCCAGCCCCCGTCAAGCCAGTTTTTAAAGCTCATATAGCATTTATTTATTTTATTTTTGTTTGTTTGTTTTTCAAGACAAGATTTACTTGTGTAGCTTTGGCTGTCCTGGAACTCAATCTGTAGACCAGGCTGGCCTCAAATTTACAGATCCACCTGCTTCTGTCTCCCAGCACTGGGATTAAAGATGTGTGCTGCTACCATCACCCAGCTGCACTACATTTTTTAATTAATCCCAACAAAACTATGCAGTTCAAAGTCATAGAGTTCTTAAAAGTGACAATTGAGTGCCCCTAAGATCTTATATGATTCACTTAAACTTCATTAAAAACTGGGGCCATTAAAATTTAAGCTAAGGAAAATTAACATGTCATCCCCCCCACCCCTCCCACCCCACCCCCATCCCCGCCAAATATTGAGATCTTGGGAAACATGGCACACGTGCCCACTTTTTGGAGTGGTACAAGCTGCTCTATTATCATAAGCATGTATTTACAGTTACCATACTTGCACCCGAAATTCTGTCTTGATCACTTAAAAAAATATATTTATTTTTAAATTCAAAATTCAAAAATTATCTTTCAGGTCAGTTTGCACTTTTATGATAGCAATAATAGTTTCCTATAAAAGTGGTTGTAGGCTTTGGGATGTGGGTTAAAATGCCTAGAAAAAAATGTACATGGTAAACATGTTACTCTCATTGTTAATAAAAAGCTGATGTGCCAGTATCGAGACAGAATTTTCAATGTGCTGGGAAGAAGGGTGGGCTCAGGGGAGTTACTAGTGAGATGGAGAAGAAGCAGGACATGCAGGAGAGATAAAAGCCATGAGCCTGAGGACAGCATGTAGATGAATAGAAATGGGTTAATTTAAGTTGTAAGAGCTAGCTAGTATTAAGCCTAAACTGTCAGCTGAGTGTTTACAATTAGTAAGTCTCCAAGTAGTTATTTGGAAACTGGCAGTCCTAATGGAAAACTCCGCCTACAGAAAGAAGTGTACAAGGGGGAATTTGGGTTTTCGGTTTTTGTTTTTTCACTTTGATTATAAAAACAGTATATAATGTGTGGTTAAAAAGTAATTCACAAAAGGTCAATGTGGGTGGGGAAGATTACCAGAGTACACGTGGCCTTATCAGTAAGCATATACCAACTCACTACTGTAATTTATAACATTTTAACTGCAAATCTACTTTAGCATATGAGACAAAGCTTACAGTAAAGGTATGTTATAAAGTACAATGAAAGCAGTTTGATCATAAGAATAGAATTTAGGAGTAAGACAAGGCTTCCTAGAACTTGACTGCATGCTAACTGGAAAAAAAGACAGATTACCCAATATCTGGGGAGCTGGTGAACTTTTTGGAATAAAAATTAAAAAAGCAAAACCTAATTTTTTTTAAAAAAAAATACATGTCCATAAATGTTCCATAGCATGGGCTAATAAACTGTTGCTGTAAAAGGTCACACAGCACAAATTTTAGGCTTTCCAGGTCATATTAATCTACTCCATCCTGCCATGATAGTGGGAAAGCATTAATCTACTCCATCCTGCCATGATAGTGGGAAAGCAGCGCTCAACTGATTGGTAAATTTACTTTTTTTAAAAGCAACCAAATTTGACCTGTACGCCAATTTGTTGACTTTAAATAAATGGGAAGACAGGAAACTGAAACAGTAAACTCTAGTTAACTGACTATCCAGAATGTTTAAGTTCTTTACAGTAATGTTTTATATATAACAATCAAAAGATAAATCAAATACACAGATATTTAACACTGCCACTTTTACAAAGAACTCAAAAGCTGAGAAAGGTCCCAGTTAAAACCAAAAGATGGAATTCAGACAAGAAATGGCTAGTGCTGAGAAAAGGCATACATTTCTATGCCTTTTCTATCATGGGGCACAGTGGCTCCTGTCTGTGATCATAACACCCAGAAGGCTGAGAGGTAACAAGACTGCTCAAGTTCAAGGATAGAGAGCCTGCCTCAAAAAAATGTCTAAGTTAATAATAGAAAATATTGATATGTGTGAGTGTAACCAACAAACCCCTTCTGAAGAGTAATTTAGCAGGATCTGATAAATTCTAAAATGTACAAGTCTTTAAAATTTTTTTAATTTGTTGTGTATATGATATAGGGAGATGGGTTTGCATATGTGATACAGCATGCTGGCAGAGGTCAAAAAACAACTTCTGGACCTCAGTTTTCACCCTCTTCTTTTACATTAGTTCTAGGGATGGACATAAGTCACCAGGCTTATGTGGCAATTGCCCTCACCCATTAATCTTGCCATCCCCCAGGTCCAGTTTTTTACAACAATTATAGCAAAACAAATAACTAGAAGAAAAAAAATTAAAACACCTAAAGACTATTCATTTGTTTGAGACAGGGTCTGGCATCAAACGACAATCCTCTTGTCTTTGCTTCCTAAATGCTAGGATTGCCAGAATGTGCCACTACATCTGGCTAGCCTTCCCACCCACTTTTTTTTTTTCTAGACAGTGCTTCTGTGTGTAGCCCTGGCTAACCTAGAACTCACTGTGTAGAGTTCTGCCTCAGACTCAAGAGATCTGCCTCCCAAGAGCTGGGATTAAAGGTATGGGCCACTGCCAACTTACTTAAAAAAATCTTAACAGATATTAGCTTTGGAGAGAATTGTGAAAACAAACTTCACTTTTAATGTAATGCTCTCTGCAATACTGATTTAGATTCTTTTAAAACGTCATAAAGGGGCTTACAATGGGAGAGAAAAAGATTAGAAAATGAATAGTGTATAAGGTTAAAATTTTAAAACAGGTTTAAGTAAAATCAGATTAATTGGTGCACTCAGATAAGACAACCCAATTGTTAAATGTCTTAGTTAAACAAGTTACCTTCATCACCTGGGGGGGCCTTGGCAGGCATCCTGGTAATATTTCTTTGAGTTCGGGGTGCAGGTTTAACTTTGTTGGCTTGTTTGGAGATGAGTTTTATAGGAATTCTTCTGCGAACATCAAGACCACCCAAGGATCCTGAACTATTGGTGCCTTGTAATTCATTGTCTATATGAATGGAAAAGAAGAAATTGTTCCATAAATATAAAGATAAAATCAACATCAAACAATAAATTAAAGATCTTGGTTCTGATTTTAAATCCAGACTGACCTAAGTATAACTGTTAATACTCTTCATTTGCGGTAAACCTTTAAAGCAATGCTGTGCTTATACTGTTTTGAGACATGGAACCCTTTCAGAAGTTGATAAACCTTACAGAGCTTTTACCTCTTTCTAAAACTTTGAAAAATAAAATTTCCTATATAACTCCATAGTATTTACAGAAACATAAATTTTTAAAAAATGCAAGGAGTTGAAGAGATGGCTCAGCAGTTAAGAGCTCTTCCAGAGGACCAGGAGTCAATTCCTAGCACTGACATAGCAGCACATAAGTGCCTGTAACTCTAGTCTTAAGAGATTATACCAATGTATATAAAATAAAATTAAATAAAAAAATAAATAAAATATAAATGCAAAAAATCTCTGGCATTGTGATAATTTTAAATATAAAGGAAAAAACCAGAATCGTCTTTGTATATGTGTCTAATTATTAAACATGAAAAGCTGCCACTCAGTAAACTTAGTAAAAAAGACAAACAATAAAACTGGAAATCCAATACTCCTGATTTAATTTTTGGTGTGTACAGTGGAGCCAGAGTGAACATGTGCAAGCAAAAAGACAGCCGTGGAGCTGCTTCTCCCCTTCTCCCAGGAGGCCAGATGCTGAACTCCAGTCCTTGGCAGGCAGCTGGTCTTTCCCTGCTAAGCCACCTTGCTGGCCTATGTGTTGGTTTTAAAGAGGCAATTATTCCTTTAAACAATTTTTTTTCTAAAAAGTTACTCAAGGGATCTACAAAAATCATATCATTTAATAGATCACACAGCACATTATTTGTATTATAACATTTCTAGAGATATGGGTAACTTATATCCTTAGTTAAAAAGTTAACAGTGAAATGGAAAACTATAATTTAGACTTAGGTCTCAACTGACACTTTAAAAAAAAAACTGTACTTTTTATTTATTTTTATTTTATGTGAACTGGTGTTTTGCCTGCATGTATAACTGTGTAAGGGTGTCAGACCTTGGAATTACAGACAGTTAGCTGCCATGTGGATGCTGGGAATCGAACTCAGGTCCTCTGGAAGAACAGCAGTGCTCTTAACTGCTGAGCCATTTCTGACACTTTCTAATCTTTAAAAATCTTATCATTTATGAAATAAAAATAAATTCTTGTGCCTCAATAATAGGTACATTATTTCACAGGACTGACTCATATAAAACTCTACTTTTTCAAGTACATAAAGATATGTAACATAAAATATTCAATTTTACTTTAAGAAAAAGGAAAAATGCTTAATAATAGAAAATGCACATGTAACTTTAAAATTGTAATGTTTCAAATAAAAATTAATGAAGAGTTCCTACAAGAATTACAATCAAGAGTTATAGCCAAACTGTCCAATTAAATTCAGTAAAGCTAAATTTAATTCAAAATAGGTCTCAAGAATTAAACATCTTTCTACTTTCTACTCTTCTAACAGTGAACTCTTCTTAAAATTTTTCAGAAAGAGGATTACATGAATAGCTACAATCTTGAATAAAATAAACCCAATTTGATCAACCTTCAAGACTGCACTAAAATGGAATGTCTGTTCATGTATTTCAGCTGTCTTCACTGATTTTGCTCATACATACACAAGTACCTTTCAGCTATAGACATCTGACAGAGGGCCTTTTTCTCTTGCATGAAAACCAAGTTGTTGCCCTTTGGATATCAAAAGGATTCTTAGTAGTATTACCTTCATGAATGAAAACAGCACACAACTGAGCTCCATTATTTGAACAGCCACGCTAGCTCTTTTAAGACCCCGCTGTTTCTTTTTTTAATATATAATTTTTATTTATTTTTTATTTCATGTGCATTTGTGTTTTGCCTTTTCTTGTATCACTGAATTTGCTCATCTGTGTTAATGCATTGGATCCCCTGAAACTAGAGGCAGTTATGAGTGCTGGGAACTGAACCCAGGTCTTCTTGAAGAGCAGCCGGCCCAGAGCCTGCTGGGTTTGGGGATGGGGGTTGTTTGGTTTTTTGTTTGTTTGTTTGTTTTGAGACAGGGTTTCTCTGTGTAGCAATAGAGCTTGCTATTTCTTAAAGCTTACTGTTTGCTTTACAGATTTCAAGTGACAACATTCTGGGGTTTGTTTGTTAAGAACCTTTTTAAAATTAAGAATAAAAACATAACATACAATGTGTTGCATTTATATAGTAGCAAAACAACAAAAACATAACAAAAATAAATTATCTGGATATTACATAAGGGATAAAAAGAATAATTGGTTATTATGTGAATCTACTTTTATATGTAGTAACACTTTATTATACAGTTTCAGAAACAATATACTGGCTGCTCTTCCAGAGGGTCTGGTTTCAATTGCCAGCACCTAGCACTGCAGCTTACAACTGTCTATAACCCTAATTCCTGGGAATCTGACCCCCTCACACAGACCCATGTGCAGGCAAAGCACCAATGCACATAAGAAAAAAAGGAAAGAAAGACTTAAAAAAGAAAAAAGGAGCTAAGGTATTGCTAGAACCTGTTTGAGGTACTAAAAATCCTAGGTTCAGGCCCTCAGCATCCACATCCCAAAAAAGAATAAAAAATAATTTACAAAATTTGTGTTACTTTTACCTGAGTGCTAACTAGTGCATTTCTAATGACCAAAACAATGAACCAAGTGTAGGCAGGTTCTTTATGTGACCTGGGAGGATAGGGACAGGTCTGTCTTTGGAGTAGCTTCAAGGGCATCACCTCTTTCTCTGCTTCCCTCCACCCCAGAGCAGAGCCCCTGGGTTTGCCTGGCTCCTTCTGTGCTCTCTGGGGTTCTCAGCCCACTGCTGACACTTCTACAATGGGGGAGGAGAGCAGAGAAGGGGGACTGATTTCTGAAAAATTTTTTTTCTGACAAAATTCTATTTCAATACTTCTATTTACAAGACCTCTTGATCCTTTGACATTAAAATCATTACTCTGGGCTGCAGAAATGGCTCAGCAGTTAGGAGCATTGGCTGTTCTTCTGGACCTGGGTTCAATTCCCAGCATCCACATGGAAGCTCACAACTGTCTGAACTCTAGTTCCAGAGAATCCAACTTCCTCACAAAGACATGCAGGTCAAACACCAAGGAATACATTTTTTTTTTTTTTTAATTAAGTCATTATTCTGGGAAGCTTATTCAGTCAGGAAATCAACTATTAACTAGCTAACTGGCATTTCTTGACTTGCCATGGGCTCTATAATTTAAATAGTTTTCAAGTTTGTATTTATGAATCTTGTAAAAGTTTGAGTCTTTTTCTTAGTTTGATTCCCCCCTCAAAATGTGCAGCAATTAACACGGAAGGATTTAGGAGACTGTCTCATAAGTATAATTTAAAACCTAGTTAAGTAAAAAGGATTGCTGTCTGGAAACTCATTTTTAAAAATCTGAATAGCTTACTAGTGATTATTTCACGTTAGAATAATTTTTACCTCCCTTGGCAACCTTTTATTAGTAACATAAAAGAAACAGATATTTTACACATACAGTATCAAGATTCTCTAATGAGAAACTGAAGTGTTTTTTTTTCATTTTCTCATATACTTCCACAAACCAATCCATTAGCAGCTGTTGCATTCTCTGCCAAAATATTTATTCCAATTGCCCATTGCGTCTCAACTCCCCACCCCCCAGTGTTGCTGGGGATTGAACTCAGAGAACCTGAGCTAGCTTTATCACTGATCTATGATTTCCCTAAACTGAGCCTCCCTCTGCACCACTACAACCACCACCTAATTTATTTACTCCTGTTCTTCTTCCTGTCCTACACCACACTCCATAGAAGAGATGGGATTATTTTTAAAATATATAGTTTTATTCAATTGCTTCGAAGCTATTTAAAACATTAAATCCTTTACCATGATTCTCAAATTCCAGAACAAGGTAACTTATGTTTTTCTTCCCTTTTTAACTCAGGGCTCCTCCTCTTGTTAACTAGACCACACACATCCAGCCTGCTCTACATGTTCTTACCATTACCAAAACACCTTTCCTTGCACTCTCTGAAACTGCTACTCCACAAGCACGTTTTCCAAAAGTACTCACCACAATCTGTAAGCGGATTTTAAAAAAGAAACTAACCTGACTGCCCCTTTTGATAGAATGTAAACTCGAAGGCAGGAATGCAGTTCTATTGTTTACCAGCCCATCATTCTATCTCCAAGCCTACAAGTTTCTGCATGTTATTATATAATTAAGTAGTTACTTGAAGACAGAAGTCATCTCCGTCGATTCTTAAAGAAAAAGCCTTTTCCTCCTGCTTATCGATATGCCTAAAGCACTCAAAGCCAAGTGCACTCATTCAGAACTAAGAACAAGAAAATGAAGCCAGCTGATGGTAATGTCTTGATTTTATTTATTTTTTAATAGGCGTCCCAAAAGATGCGAAAGGACCATAGTCAAAAGGGCGGGACATGCTTTGGATTTAGAAAAGATTCTCTATTTACAACTTCCAAAACTATATCCGACTCTGCTCTAACCTCTAGTCTGCGAAAACCCAAAGAAACAATAGCCACAGAGGTGACCACTGCAGCAGCTCCCCGGAACTGGGATGCAGCAGGAAGTCTCCAATCCACTCTCCCCGGCGTCTGTACGCTTCTCAGATACCGAGAATGGAATCCACCTGCCTATTTCCCCAGCACAAAGTTCGGAGCAACCGGAATGAGTGGAAAAAGAAAACAAAACAAAAAAAGAACAGGCACCCTCCCGTTTCCAACAAGCCTGTGCGGAAACCGGAGAGTGCCAGAAGCAGGGTTGCCGGTCTCGAGGATGGAGGAGGCACAGCTCCGAAAGGTAGGCCAGGAAGCCGCAGGCCCAGCCCGGGACCGGGTCTGTAAGAATGCTTCCTCTCCGCCACGTCCCGGCGCAGCGTGGCTAGAGTAGCCCCTTGTGCCAGCTGGGCAACCAGTCGCATACAAGCCAAGGGGGCACGAAACCAGGACCCTCGCTGCCTCCGCCTCCTTACCAGTGTGATCCATGATTCGGCTCGCAGGGTACAGTGGGAGCGGAAGTGAGTCGCTCCGGAGTCGCAGCAAGCGCGTGCGCTCTACCTTCCGGAGCCCCAAGGCGGAAGTGTATGTGCTTGGGTCGCTCGCATGGGCTTCCCTCTCTCGCCGCCGCCACCTCCGGACTTCGGTAAGGGACTGAGGCATAGCCCGAACTGAGGCAGAAAGAGGGGGGATTCGAGGGCCTCTGTGTCGAGACTACTGATGCTCCCTGGAGGAGGCGGCCCTCAACTATATGAAGAACACATGCTGCCGTTGGAAAGAAATAGCGGAGAGAAGCACAAGGGCGGGGGGTAGGCGCGAGGCCTTCTGGGATTTGTAGTCCGCCGATGCCGGCCGACCCAAAGCGCAGGCTCAGCCGTTGGGCTGGTTCCACCCCAGCGGGCGGAGTAACGGTTTGGAATGCCTTCTGGATCTGCCGCCGGGGGTAAAGAAAGTGTAAACACGCGCGCCCCGTTGGTTCCCGAGGGAAACCAAGACAGCAGCTCTCCGCCCAGGAGGGAGTCAAGGTCCTCACTGTCCAATCATTCTTTGTCCTGACCCCCCTCTGCATGCGCGTTTTCCCTGGTTCCTACAAAAATTTCTCAGCTGAAACGGAAACAATTCTCACTACCACTCGCTTTCGAAAACAACGCCTGGCGCCGTGAACCCCTGCTAAAACTAGAGGGAGTGCGCCCGTCCGATAGGGGCGTCGAACAATGGTGTGCAGATGGGGTGAAGGAAGGAAGGTGGGGACCGAGGGATGGGGGCGGCGGAGGAGGGGAGCGTTAAGGCTTGGCCGGAAAAAAGAAGTGAGGATCGAGGAAGAGAGTTACCACAACAGGCAGTACCTAGTTCCAGTTCTTGGTCCCCGGGGTCCGTCGTTGCTGTTTTCATCTTGCTCAGACAAAACAAAAGGAAGTGAAGTGTCAAAGGCGTTTGTTGAGGACCTTCAGAACATCCCCACCTCGCAGATTTGGCTCTTAGAGGTCTTCTGCCTTTTACAGCCCTTTACACTTGAAGCTCTCAGACTGGTAGAAAGGAGCACAATTAGTGGAAAACATCAGCCTAGGAGTCAAGGGATTTGGGCTCTATGGTCGTCCCTTGGTGACGACATTGTTAACCTTGGGTTGTTCACGATTTCAGTACCCGAGTTTTCAGTTCTCATAAAAACATCAGCTTTTATGATGCTTTCACGACACTCAATTCCGAATAAAGTATGTGTAGCCGCACAATAACGGTGATTAACACTGTCAAGATCATAGTATAAGTGTACCATGTTATTTAGTGATTGTCTTAATTGTGGTCTTTTCAAAGACTCCAACTCATTTCGGCTTTACAAACACGGTTGTAGGTACACTCACAACTGAGGACATTTCTGAATCAATCTTTTTTTGTTATTAAAATGTAAGTTTCTGTACTACTGGGTAGTTTTCAGAATGCTTTCAGTTGCTGGTATCATTGGTGTGGAGAAATGTTAGGTACATGGAGCTTAACCTTTCTCTGATGAGTGTTCTGTGTTATTCAGGTCAGTTGAAGAAAGTCACTCCAGCATGTTTTAGGGCTTTAGCATCAGTTTCTGATAAATTGGCTGCCTCCTGGCTTCTTAGCAAAAGCTTCTTTATTGTTACACAAAAGAAACCTTTAGCAAATCGATTTCTTCATACCAAAACCTTTTATCTGGAATTGAGGGAACCTAAGCAATTCTCTGCTATACAAAACCTCCTGGTTTGTCAGGACATCTGGAGACTAAGTAATGCAAAGGCTCTGAAATTCCTTTAAAAGAGAAACTTCATATAATAATAGTACGATTTACAAAAGGTTAAACAGCTGTCTAGTCCAAAAGAAACTTGGGACCAATGGCTGTGAGCCTATTAATATCCCAACACATGCTGGCCTCCAGACTTCCTCAATATCACAGCTACCTGTGACTCTCACCTCACTCCCTAAGTTTCTCCAGCTCAGAGGCTCCCCTCTTCTTTCCTATATAACCCAGATCTTTCAGCCATGCAACCTCTGGTCTCATTCTCTCTCTCTCTCTCTCTCTCTCTCTCTCTCTCTCTCTCTCTCTCTCTCTCTCTCTCTCCCCCTCTCTCTCCCTCTCTCCCTCTCTTTCTCCCTCTCTCCCTCTCTCCCCTCCCCCACCCCCATGGCAGGTCCGATCGCTGGCCATATTTGGCCTACTGTTTTCTCTCCCTGCTCTGGACTCTTCCAGGTGCCTCTGGCCGAACTCTCATATCTAAAAAATAGGAAAAAAAAAAAAAAAAAAGACTTCCCCTAAACTTTGGAGGGGTCATATTCATGTCCTCACTATTCATCTGATGCCAAAACCTTCACTTTGTGCAAGAACTTAAGAGTTTTTAGATTTGCCCGAGAGATAATTTTTACCAATGAAATGTTTGTTTTTACTCATCCCACCTTTTATGTTTACCTGGTGGTGGCTGGTGGATGGCAATGGACAGAAGCCCCATGTGGGCTCAGTGGAAGGCATCAGCACAGCAAGAGACATTAGGCTTTGTCTTCGTGGAAAGACTTTATTACTATGAAGAGGAGATGGAGGAGGGGTGAGGAGCAGAAAGGAAGGACAAGAGAGAGGTTCAACCATGAGAATCTTTTTTAAATGAAGCCAGATGTGGCTTCAGGGGCTAAGACAGAATCCTAATCAAACTTCAGATTTTATTATATAAAAGTTAATAATAGGGCTGGAGAGATGACTCAGAGGTTAGGAGCACTGACTGCTCTTCCAGAGGTCCTGAGTTCAATTCCCAGCAACCACATGGTGGCTCACAACCATCTATAATGACACCTGGCACCCTCTTCTGTACACTGTATACATAATAAATAAATACAATCTTTTTAAAAAAGTTAATAATAATGTCTAGTGCTGCTAGAGGATTGGAATTAAAAAGACATTTGAAATTGTATTAAGATTGTTCTGGTGAAAGCTCAAACTTAGCCCCACCATCCATACATCTACCCAAAGAGTCTGGAATGATTGAGTGGAGAGCCCAATCTCCTTCTTCCCAGACCCCACCCCCTCAAAGCCCATTAAACAAACAGTGGTCCCTCCTCTAGAGATGCCCTCAGTTCCAGACCCTGCCCACCAAAAGTCATTCCCTCCCTGGGGCTGCTTAAGATCACACCTACAGGTTACTTATGTCCAGGTAGCCATATCTGCCATGTGATGGACCCTCTCCCCCCCCCCCTTCAAAGAGTCACCCAGGATTATTTCCTCTGTACTCATTAAACCTGGGCTTTTTCTAATGTGGTCTGATTTGGATTATTGTATCAGTGGAGAGGCTTATCGAAGTGCAGCCTGAGCATCCCTTTACATGGCCCCCCCTCTACATCCACGCTGATTGCCAAGTCACCTACCTACATGAGGCCTCATGTCCACCAGCTACAAGTACACTTAGTACACTGGATATCATACATAACCATTTGTTGTTGGACACCTAAGCTGTGTTGGCTAGTGAATAGTTCCACAATAGAAATGGATGTTCGAATATCTGTGTAGTAAGATCAGTGATCTAGGCATTGTTCCAGAAGTGATATAGCTCAGTCATGTGGGAATTCTGTTTTGCTATTGCTGCTGTCTTTGAGGAGCCTCCATAATATTTTTCACAGTGGCTGGACATTTTACATTCCACACAGGGGTATGTAAGTCTCCCCTTCTTACCCTCCACAATATTTGTTGCTTCTTTTCTTGACACCCATTCTGACTGGGAAAATTATCACTTCCCTAATGGCTAAAAATTTTTGACATTTCTATGTATTTTTCTATATTTTGAACATTTTGTTTATTATATTTATATGCATAAGTATTGCCTGCACATATGCACCATGTAATATGCAGTACCCATGGAGGCCAGAAGAGGGCATTAGATCTTCTGAAACTGGAGTTACAGACAGTTGTGAGCTACCACATGGATACTGACAATCAAACCCAGATCCTTTATAAGCCTTTTGAAAAGTTTCTATGCCTGTTGGTGGTGGCACACACTTTAGTCCCAGCACTCAGGAGGCAGAGGCAGGTGGATCTCTGCGAGTTCAAGAGCCTGGCCTACAGACTGATTTCCAGGATGGCTAAGGCTACAAAGAGAAACCCTGTCTTGAAAAACTAAAATAAATAAATAAATAAATAAAAATTTATATTGTTTATTTGCCCACTTGTTTGTTGTTTTAATGTATGTTTGTTCGTTTGTTTCACTTTCTATTTCTGAATAACAGCCCTCTTGTCAGATTAGTTACAGAGATTTTTTTCCCATTCTATATTCTCTTGATTCTGATTATTATTGTCTTTGCTATACAGCAGCTTTTTAATTTAAGCAATCCCTTTTGCCAATTCTCACTATCACTTCATGACCTATTGGAGTTCTACTTAGGAAGTTATTGTCTGCATCTGTATTTTCCTGTAATCATTTCAGGAATTTGAGTCTTAAGATTTAATGCCTCTGGTTGATTTTGAGCTGATTTTTCTTTGGGGCACGTTTTTCCCCACACAAGTACCATGGCATGTGCATACGAACATAAAAGAAAAAACTTTTTTAAAAAGTTAACATTAATATTTATCTAGAACAGTGCTGACCCACAGTTTATAAATGTGAAAGTCATTTTAATAGACAACATAAAGCAATTAGTGTATGTGCT
Organism: Sigmodon hispidus; assembly: GCA_004025045.1. NCBI lineage: Eukaryota > Metazoa > Chordata > Mammalia > Rodentia > Cricetidae > Sigmodon > Sigmodon hispidus. The sequence goes on from PVIH01006621.1 coordinate 101,715, forward strand.
TTGTGTGCATGTATGTACACAACCATACATATAAAATTTGATGTTTTATTTCAATTTGCGTTACTTTTTTGAGACGGTCTTGTCCTGTAGCCCATACTGGACCCAAGCATGACAATTATCCGGCCTAGTCTCCCAAATGTTGAGATATAGTCATGTCCCAATGGGCTTAGCTTAAAGTGTGTTTTTTCTTCTTACTGACAGACTACTAAACTCTGAATTACAAGCTAATGATTGTCACGATACTTTGGTAGCCTTAAGTAGTGTTGCCTGCATTCAGTGACACTACTGAGGATAGAGACCAAGAGTTGTCATGTTAAACTTTGGAGAGTGAGTAAGCTAAACCAGGTAAAATGGCTCACGTGAGAGACAGTGATTGACTTTTACTAGTGATCCATATTTGAGTGATAAAAAATACAAATATTGGGAACCTTGAAAAAACAAATAAAAATAAATGTTCAGACTAACAAGAAAGACCTATAACAAATATATGGTTTCCACACATAAAGGACACAGTCTAGCAAGATACATTAAAAATACATAAATGACCATTCTTACATTGGGGAAAATGTGCCTGAAAGGACAGGGGACCAAGAAGCCAGAGATCCTGGTGATAGTTATAGTCATGGCAAGTATGAATTAATTGTGAGGAAAGATTTGCTCTTAGCCAGGCCTGAGGCGAGGGGTGGGGTGGGCACAAATTCAGTGCTTCCTTGGAAAACTTAATGAGACCTCTCAAAATAAGAGAATTTTAAAAAGTCTTGTGATTTAGCTCAGATATATAAACATACAGAATGCTTGCTTTATACATACACATAGATTAAATTTCTAGTATTCAAAACAAAAACAATGCTCTTTTTGAGGGGCACCTTCTAGGTGGTTAACTGTATCTGGATGAAGCTGAACATCTTCCCAGTCACTGGCTGTCCATTGAAGTGGATGGAGAACACAAAATTTGTATGTTATGTGAGAAGTATGTAGCCACAGAAGTAGCTGCTGATGCTCTGGGTGAAAGTTGAAGGGTTATGTGGTCCAAATCGGTGGTGGGAAGGACAAGGTTTCCCATAAAGCAAGGCATCTTGACTCATCACAGAGTGCACCTGCTGTTAAATAAGAGCCATTTTTATTGTAGACCAAGGAAAACTGGAGAGAAGTAAAAATCTGTTTGCAGATGTGTTATGGATGTCAAAGGAGTGTTCTCAACTTGGTTATTGGGGGTGGGAGGGAGAAGGATATTCCTGGGTTGACAGTCCCACTGTGCCTCATCAGTTTAGCCTTAAAAGAGCTAGCAGAATCTGAAAGCTTTTCAGTCTCTCTAAAGAAGTTGATGTCTGCCAATATGTTGTCAGAAAGCCCTTAAACAAGCTAAAAGCTGTATTAGGGTTCTCTATAGTAACAGAACTTACAGAATTAATCTCAAGGGATTTATTAGAATTTATAGGCTGTGGTCCAGGTAATCCAACAATGGCTAGCAGTGAAGGAAAAGTCCAGTACTTTTTCAGTCCATGCACCTGAATGTCTCAGCTGGTCTTCAGTATATGCTGGAATTCCAAAGAAGTAGACTCTAATGCCAGCCAAAGAATGCTTGTAAGGCAAGAGCAAGCAGGCAAAGAGCAAAAGCTTCCTCCCCTGCCCTTACACAGGCTTCTAGCAGAAGATGTGGCCCAGGTTTAAGGTTTTCCCAGCCCCAAAAATCTGAACTAATGGTGTGTCTTCCTACCTCAAGGATCTGGATTAGAACTGGATCTCTTCACTTTAAGCTAAGTAAAAATCTCTCACAGATATGCCACTATGTTTAGGTTTCAGTAAATTCCAAATGTAGTCAAATTGACAAGATGAACTAGCACAGACGCCCAGAACCAAAGCGTCTTAAGATTCAGCCCTTTGTTACTATCCATGCCCTGCAACACAAGCACCGAAATATTGTTATGAAGAAGGGTCAGGGGCTGGAATGTACTGTCTAAATATATGCTGTATCAGATTATGGTAGCCAGTCGCAAAAAAAAATTTTTTGAAGGGAAAAAAAAGCATGTATTAATTTTTCACTAATTAGCTAATATTTCAAGGTGAAGGTAGTTTAAAATATAACACTTGTAGAACAAACACTAGTCATATTAAAGAAAAATATACTAAATATTTTATTATATAAATTTTGAATAAATTGATATTAGAAACTTTCTCATCATTTTTGTTTAGATACGTTCTTACACAATTTATACACATAACAATTACAGACCGTTCTTACCCCCAACCTCTCACATCTTTGTACCATCCCTGTCCATCCTGTCTCACCCCTTGCTCTCCACAAATCTCTTTCATGTTCATTTTGTTTGTGATCCATTGAGTTTAACCAGGACCATCTCTGTGACCATGAACTTGGAGCTATGAGCCTGGTGGGTTCAGCAGTATACACACAACTAAAGGCAGTTAATTTCTTCCCCAGAATCTATCACTTTCCAGTAGTTCAGTAGTAAAAGATAGGGCCTCATGAGCCCCTTCCCATTCCACGATGGATTATACAGGGCTGGTCTTATGTGAGCCCAATGTGAGTAACCACTGTGGTTGTATCATCTAGAGAATAGCATTGCACAGCCCTTCACCCTGTCTTCTAGCTCTTATATACTTCTCCTTCACAAATTTGCTTGAGACAGAGTGGGTAATGTAAATGTTTTGCTTAGGGCTGAGTCCACAACCATGCCTTGTTCTCAACATTTTGGGCTTCCATGAATCTCTGAATTTATTGTCATTCATTGTGAGGAGAGGGTTCTCTGATTAAAGCTGAGAGGAGCTTTTATCTATAGGTATAAACATAGTCCGTTTCTTTTAAGTGGCAAGTTTCTCTGAGCCTGTTACCTCTACAGGCCTGAATCATTGGAGTTTATATAGACAGCTATGCCTCAGATACAATCAGAAGGCCATTGGTTACCCAGACAGCAGTCATGCCACTATTTCACAAGTGAGTAAAAGCCTGACAGGCTGATGCTTTACAGTTCCCAATGGTTTCCTCCCCCAGCAGCCAGCACAGCACTCACCTAGCACTTTAAAAACTAGCCAGCAGGGAAGAGCTTTCCAATTCAGTTCCATGTTGTATTTTTTATATTATGTGAGCAAGATGTGTGGTGTCTTCTGCAATATGATCTTGTGGGCAACCAAGAGGACTAAGAGGAACCTGAATTGTAATTCCCTTTAATGTCTCTTGTATTTAGGTTACAAGATAGTGATATTCCATATGGTTTCTTCATATTCCCTTTGTCCGGGTAATCCTTCCACGGCATCTCTACAATCTGCTTCTTACCACCCTACTGCTTAAACCTTTGAACCCAACAGTGCCCTCCTTTTACCCTCCTCAAAATGCCTTTGTCCAGGCTTTCCTTCCAGCCAGAAGCCACTCAGCGCTTGGTTTTAAGGAACAAGAGTTGAGAAAGCACCGACACACAGGGAACCAAAGACAGCATAGCTGCTGTAAAGAATTTTTTTTAACTTTTCTCTTCAAAAAAAGATTCTTTCAGTCTCCCACTAGTATTCAGTTGAGTAGCCTGTTTTAATTGTCGGATGAATTAGGACAGTGCAGCAGGGAGAGCCAGGCTCCTTGTATTGCTAGTATAGAGGTAGGGCAAAGACTGCTGTGGTTATAGTGTACCCTGTACCATAGAAATGTTGCTGCTTATCCACCCATGAAAGTGTAGGGAGAGGCAAGTGCCCATGCCCTCACATGGTGCTATTGATAATTGGTCCATTTGTTGTTATTACAAAATACTATAGACTGGTTGGATTATATAAACTTACATTTATTTCTCAAAGTTCTAAAGGCTGAAAATTCCAAGATTCAGTGTCTGGTTAGAGCTTATTTTTTTGTTTCATATACGGGCTCTGCTAATTGTTTTTACCATTGTAGGAGGAAAGGCATCTTTTTGGGGTTGCTGTAATCTTGTGATAACCTAATCACCTTTAGTACTGGAATAGTGGCCATTAAGTTTTGACATGAATTTGGTGAAGACATAAGCATTCAGACTACAGCAAATGTTGTTTCTGAATAAAATGAGTTGAGGTACTTAGCATATTTTGCTTTAGAAATAGGATCTCACATAGTCAGGCTGCTCTCCATCAAACTTGCTTTATGGACAAGGTTGACTTGGACCATCTGCCTCTACCTCTGGGTACTGGGATTAGGATACAACACTACACCCACCCACCACACTGTGATTCTTAAAATACCATCCTTGTGTTATTGCCCACTACTTGAATATTGTGAGTTTTTAAGTTGGATTGTGTGTTTGTTTGAATTTGGAGTTTCTCTATGTAGTCCTGGCTGTGCCGGAACTTGATTTGTAGACCAGGCTGACCTCAAATGCAAGAGGACTACCTGCCTCTATTTCCCAAATTTTGGGATTAAAGGCATGCACAACTAGGTTTTAAATTAGATTTTTAAGCTTTTCATATATTTTGATGAGATAAACTCATCACATGGACTGAAGTTAAAAAAACATGCAAAATTTAAGAAATCTGGAATTATGAGCATTCAGTTTTCATGTCATCAGTCTAATATATCATTCTACTTGAGTAAATTTAAATTAAACCTGAGCCTAAGTAGCCCTTGTACTTTGTGACATCCTTTTCTCTTTTTCATTGGTAAATTTTTCATTGTGAATCTCTAAATGATAAACTAGTTGCAGTGCCATTATCACATCTTAGTTTTTCAAAAATCTGGTTTTATAAAGGAAAGAGGATGGGGGACTTTTCTGGATTAGTGAACTAACTTATTTAAAACTAATTGCAATACTTGAAACTTGGTCTCCAAACACAGTAGGAAATGGGCATGAAAACATTGGAGAAATTTTTAATACATATTTACTAGAAAATAGCAGAGGACATTATTTTCCTGAGTAATAATAGTACTTGAGTTAGGAGATGCATGTAGTTAGGATAGAATATAGCAATGCAGCAGCTACCTTCAGATGTGTGGATATAGAGACAAGTGTATTGGTAAGGCAGATATAACCTTAATTTAAAGTGGTTATACTAGTGTACTATTCTTTCAAGTTTTCTGGTGGTCTAAAATACTATATAATGAAACATTGAAAATGATTTTATATTTATTTGTAATAAATATAAGTACAAGCAAAAAATTAAAACTCTTATGTTAAAGACTGAATTTTTATAATCTCCCCCAATTCTGTATGTTGGTATTTTCACCCCCAAATTTACAAATTCTTTATTATTGTATATGTTCATGAACCACAGGTCATGTGTGTAAGCCAGAAAAAGCTTGTTGAGTAAATTGGTTCTCTTTCAACTGTACTGTAGCTTATAGGGATCAAACTCAGGTCTCCAGGGCTGAAGGGCAAGCAAGTACCTTTCTTTACCCACTAAGACATCTTGCCAGTCCCAAGCTCTACTTTTTATGGTTTTAGGAGATAGGCCTCAGTAGGTAATTAGAATTAGATGAGGGCATGTAAGTGAGGCTCAAATTAATACAGGAGATAAACTGCTTCCATGAAAACCTGTTGGCATTTAAGTTGTATTATCCAGGGTACTAAAGCACACTGTTATCATTTCACCTCCCAATATACAAGTACATAATACTGATTTCTTTAATTATACAGGTAACTTCGTGTTTTAGAACAGTAGTTACAGAGCACTGAAAGTTTGGCTCTGATTGGCCTTGGAAACTTCCCAATCCTCTCCTTGTCTTAGCCTTTGTCAAATAGGGCTGCTTGTCTCAGCCTGCGGTAGGGTTTTGGAGATGAAATTGGCCAATGAAATTAACTAGCCTCAAAGCCAGCATTTGGAACAACCATCCTCATCATCATTTCCTTTCCCAGGTAAAATAAAAATTCTACACTCAAACCTGTTTAAGGAGATGATGTCCACTAGGTGGCACCAGCCATGTTAAATAAAATATCCTGGTATCTTTAGTTAAAAAATTGGAAGTGATAAAGAAACAAAACTGCAGTAGTAATAATGAAGTATGTATCTCAATGTAAGTATACTGTGACCACCCAAACTAAGCCTATAACACAAAGTAGTTTAACATTGGACAATGTTTAATGTTCAAATTGTGATTCCAGGACCTTTTTCTTGTTGTTGCTAATAGAATGTGATTTGGAAAAGTACCCTCTTGAAAACCAGTGGTTTTGTACAACCATCATCTTCACAAACTATTGCTTTACATGGTCTGTCAATTACTCAATAATTACTGAGTGTTTGCTGTGTGTTTGACACTGTTATTGGCACTGTATAGAACTCTGGATAGATAGGGTGCTGCTACAGACAAATAGATAGGTTGTAACCACAGAGTTGCCAGGCCTAGAACTAGGATGGGAGGTGGGTCATGAAAGCACCCTCTTTGATTATACTACTTCTTAGTTGGAACCTTGCCAGCTCACTCAAATGTTATTTATTTGGGAATTTTGAGACACACATTCAAATCAGTAGTATGTTTTTCTCTGTATAGCCATGGCTATCCTGGAACTCACTCTGTAGACTAGCCAGGACTCAAACTCAGAGATCTGCCTGCCTCTGCCTCCCAAGAGCTGGAATTAAAGGCATGTGCCACCACTACCATGGCTTCAATTGTTATTTTTATTAGATGTCCACAGTCTTTCTACCCAGCACACCATCTCAGAATTTCTGATCTCACCCTGGTAATGACCATTCCTTATGCTCCCAACTGTCCTCCTCTACCCACAATTAAGCTTTACAAGACTCTTGGAACTGGCATTTATTTTGGTTTGTTTTTGAGATAGCATCTCACTGTATAGCCCACATTGTAGGAAAAAGGAGCTAGCCAGAGAAACCCAGCCTGGCACTGAGACGGGAGCCAGTGAAAGAAACAATTTAGCCCTGAACCCAGAACCTAAGAAACACATTTTGTCCCTAGAATCAGCCAGTAAAAGAAATATCCCGGGGCTGGAGAGATGGCTCAGTGGTTAAGAGCACCCTCTGCTCTTCCAGAGGACCCGGGTTCGATTCCCAGCACCCACATGGCAGCTAACAACTGTCTGTAGTTCCAGTTCCAGGCAAACACCAAGGCAAATAAATAAATAAAGTTTAAAAAAAAAAGAAAGAAATATCCCTTAGCCATAAAATTAAAAAAAAAAAAGTCAAAAGGCTAAGAAGGGCCAGTGAAAGAAACACAGTTAGACCCCGATATCAGAACCATCTCTGGACCAACAAAACCAACCAGTCCTGGAGTAGGAAAACTAGTCAATCCCTGAGCAGAAAATCTTCTTGGAGAAACTTTATCCCGAAGAAGCCACATTTAAATTCCTCTGCCTGGGGCTGGAGAGA